>VCMS01000107.1:23533-111474 GCA_022539475.1 Gracilaria domingensis | reverse complement strand
TTGCCAAAAGCGGATTACATATACCGTTAGGTCTTCAACCCGAAATACAAATGGATTATGCAGATGTGAGGGCTATTTTGAAGCTGAAATCGAGGAGCAAAACAATCGGTGGTCACTGTGAGGAAACCATCGCCGATCAGCGTGAGGCGCGAAGATTTGAAGTTTTGTTAGCGCAATTCTGCACGCGACACGTGCCTGCACTTCATCTGGTTTCATCTTAACTAGAAAAACGCATATTGAAGTGTGAGTGTGGTACGCAGGTCAAAAAGGATGTAGACCTCGTTCTTGTTCGTTGCCCGCTTACAAGCGTGTCCCGGCGAGACGAGGTCCGTACTTCAAGAGAGCGAGAAGGAAAACCTCTGTTAGAGTGGGGCAAGCAATACCCGTCGAAATGTTTGGCCTTCTTCAGGAGAGAAAATTACGTTTAAATACATCGCGTAGTTTTCCTGCTCCTGCGCAATGAGGAGGTGCGAATCGTACAAACGAAGGAGAAGAAGTACGCACTTGCAGCACGATGTGCTGAAGGGTTCGCTTCGATCGCGGGGCCTTCACACAGTATGCGACGAGGCGGCTTGTCCCAACATTTGCGACGGTTGGAACAGTGGAACGGCTACTATCTTGGTGCTGGGCCACACTTGCGCGCGGGGGGTGTCGGTTTTGCACCGGTGGTGGCGAAGCAAAACGGGATGTACACCAGGACGAGCTTGGTGCTGGGACTGGGCGAAAGCCTTGAGTAGGTGAGACAGACCGACGTTGGCAAAAGGCCGAAGCTTTGGGGTGGACATGATCACTTTCAGCCCGCATAATAAGAAAGACAGAGAGAGAGAGTCGACCCGGGAGGTCGGTAAGCTGGTCTGAGTGATCAGTTAGCTCGCCGGTCGCCCTCATGGACCTGGGTGGTGTTTCGCTAAATTCCCCCCGTTTAGCTGCACGTATGGCCTTCTTAAGGAGAGAAAATTACCTCTAGTTTAGCGTAGTTTTCCTTCTTCTTCGTAATAAGGAGTTGCAGACCATACTAAAGAAGAAGAAGAAGCTGCACGTAAGCAGTAGGTCACGTGCAGGTCATGGAGGAAGATCCTAGTGCCGTTCCCTTAATTTTCTCTCCGAAGGAAGAGCTCCAACGGGGAGCAGGAAGGGGGTTTTCCAGGGCTTTCTTGGACGGACTACACTAGGATTGGATGTTGGTGAAAGGCTACGGACTGGTTCGTGCACCTGGTTTCGACGGTGAAATGCGGTGGAAAGAACATCGCTCAGGGTTTCTTGAGCGGGCAAGGTGGTACATGTGAAGCCCCTTGTCGTGTCTTGCTTCTAAGCCGACGGGCACTAGAGGTTGAATGAAGAGGGAAAGACGAAGGCGATAAGCGTCGGTGACGGAACGCCTTGCTGTCGGAAACACTTAAGATTCTTAATGCTTCCTCGTCGTAGCTCAGTAAGTGCAGGACGGCTAATGAGAAATGGTTAGTAGCTGCAATGTTGAGCTATTATAGATCGTTGGCTGCTAGCAAATCCACAAATCTCACATCGCGCCCGCGTGCGTCTCTTCCGCCGCGCTCCACCTGAACGGCACCCCATCGCCCACTCCTCGCGCTCGCGCAGATCCCTTTGTCGCCACCATGAACTCGTCCATCGCGCTCACGACGCACGCTCTGGTGCTCGCCGCCGGCGCCGGGAGTCGAATGTCCTGTCTTCCAAGCGACTCCACTCCCAAGGCTCTTCTTCCCATCGCGAACCGCCCCATGCTATTCTACTCGCTCTTCTCCCACAAAATGCGCTAGCCAACACGCTGCAGTCGTAGACTTTGTGCAGTTTTCATAAGCTACTTGTCACGTGCGCTAGAGATATTTCAAATCACATTATGGCACATGTTCGATTCTGTGAAACAGGCACCTGTTTGAGAAGATTCTTTTGCTTTGAGTCTGTTGAAAACCATTGAAGCATGACTTCCAGTTTTGTAAACGAGGCTTGACTACCATCTTCGCCTTTGTCCAAGGCAAGGAGCACATTTTTCTGAGCCTTGTGAGCTGAACGGTGCTCCAAACTTGATGTGAGTCTCTGAGAAGTGAGAATTATCCACATTTGGGCACAGTGCGTTACAGTACCGACGGGACATAGGCCATAGTATGGCAATCTGTGCGATGAGAACACGATGTGCACACTAATCTGGAGTCTAGTCTTTTGCACGTTAGACAATTCTACGAAACGCTGCCCGGAGAGGGCAGGCCTTGTACGGTACAAGTTGTACCGTCGGTACCGTCGTACCTGTTCCACACGCCATCATCATGATTCCATCATCATCATGATGGCGTCAATGATCGGATGGATGATCTCGTCTACACATCCTTCAGGTGCAGCACCTCAGCATCGCGCACGGCTCGCTACACGCCGAGTTTACGTGAGTTGTTCAAGCACCACATGCCATCTTTGCTTCGGAACACCAATAGTTTCCACTG
Source organism: Gracilaria domingensis (assembly GCA_022539475.1). Lineage (NCBI taxonomy): Eukaryota > Rhodophyta > Florideophyceae > Gracilariales > Gracilariaceae > Gracilaria > Gracilaria domingensis. Next base: position 109,024 of record VCMS01000107.1, on the reverse strand, counting down.
CAAACCGTAATGCGCCATTCGACTTGATCCCCGTCGTGCAGAACTTCTCTGCCATCGGTACCACTTAACAAAAGACGCGCACACAAACGCAGAGCTAGCGGCTATGATCAGCGCCATTGACACCAGCAACCAGTTCCAGCGTGACCGGTTAGGGTGGAAAGCCATTGCTGTCCCCATCAACCCCGTCACTACATACACGCTGCCTGCGGCCGAACAAAAGAATTTCGTCCCAGTGTCGCATCCACTAACTGACGACGATAGCGCCACAGGCGCATCGAACCACGTGAAGAACGACTTCCAATTCTGCGCCTTGTTTTGATTCATCCATGTAGTCACCAGTGTTGCTACTTCTACCCCAGTCACGAAAAGATAAAGTATCGCCTTGAATGCAATCCCAAGCTTACCAAACATGCGTCGCTTTCGCCTTCCGCTTGTCCTCATGTCGTGTTTTATGTATGCCAGATTCCGATTGATGCAAAAAGACCAGTTAGCCCTGTACCAATAGCGAGAAACGCTTCTGATAACGACGGTTCCTCAGGTCGCGCAACAAGAAAAGAATCCTCGTTTCGGCCGATTGCTAGTTGATCTTGTTGTGCACCCATCCAGTCTGCACTTCTTTGCGCGTAGTCAAATAGTTTTGCACATTCATCTTCGTCTTCACTTTCCACTACCAGCTCATCAGGGAACTGGGAGTCACCCACTGTATCATTGCCAAACACATAGAAGTTGGACAAATTACGTGCGTTGTCCTCAAAGTCTGCCAGAATTCTCTCAAAGCTCATGTTCTCAAGCTTATTGCGTTCCGTCTGTGATATGTCTCGTATGTACCGGCGTCTGCCTTTGGCCCCCCAAAAATTGTTCTCACTAAGCTCTACAGCAAACTTATCAGGATCAGGAACTCCCTGAAAGTCACTCACATCAATTTCCTTTAGCCGAAGAAGCTCTGTATGGCAATCTTTCCACTTCCCTTCAACTCTAGAGTACAAACAAACGTTTTTTCGAGTACCATTCTTCAACACAATCTGTCTCGGCTCGAGTACGATGGCCTCGCGACAGCCAGTATCCAGACATCTGCATGCCATAAGCACTTGCGTCGAGTGCCCCCGGATTTTTCTAGCTTCATCTGCAAACGTGTAGTGCACTTGTCCAACAAGCCCTGGACTATTGTGAGCAAGCACACATCGTTTTTCATCCGAAGGTGTGCACCGCTTAGTTGCATTCAAAACGGTACTGATTGCACGATTGAATGTTACAGTCACTGATGAATCTCGACGGGTGCGAAGCACATCGTATGGCCTGTCTGGACCACGGGTTGTGAGACGTACTGCTACACTCTGTCTCCAACGCTGTGATTCATCTAGTTTCGTTACAGAACCAAAGGCCAAGCATGTTGTGCTCAAAAGGAGAAAGACGAACACTTGGATGTATGCTCTCAAGGGTACCATAGCCTTTTTCGTTCTTTCGTGTCGAAGAAGAAGAGGACTCGTCTTTCAGTGGGCTTAATTGTTGTTCGTAGATTGTTCGTGGTTGTTTAGAGGGATAAATTCAAGACAGCGACCGGTACTCGGACAACGTAAATTCTGGGGTCAAGATCAGCTAAAGGGTGCTATGTAAACCAGAAGCCAATGTTGGGTGCCTTATATGCGAAAGCACATCCTACCGCAAGGAATGAGGGTATTGGTCGGATAAAACTCTCAGGTGTGATTGGCGTATTCTTTGTTATAATCGCTCATTATCAATGCCGGACGGAAGTCAACTGTATACGTTCTCCGGCAGCTACAGATAAAGCTAATCCCCAAGCACTGATATAAAAAGTTCATCATCGGCTGAGGAATTTATGGTTTCATCGAGCTGCGTGAAGGGTTTTGTGCTGGCTTTTTCTCGCACTCTCTCTCTCTCTCATGCAAACAACGAGCATGCCTCCTCCAAAGGCAGCTTACAATAGGCTGTCTATGGAGGAGGTGTTGTTGTTCAGATAGAGCATACATTTTGTCTTTGTACTCATTGGCTAGAACCTTACCCTTCCACCAAACAAATGCATAGGAATCAGTAACAAGCCCTTACTCGAGAGGAATTCGTCGTACGGCATACAGAAAACAGGCATCTCGTTTCTGTAATCCTTTTAAAACACAGATTGTTGATGAAGGTCTTTTTGGAGTTCCACCTCAGGTGATGGTGATGGTAAAAAGAAACTCATGACTGTAGAGGGCATAACTACTCGTGGTTAAATATGGTGCGGCTCCCATCAGAAGCTGTTTCAATATCGATGGGATTGTGGTTGGAAATGCGCTGCCACTTGTTCTACAGTTGTATGAAAGTCGGTTAGTCGCGTATGACTATCAATCGGTTAATTCGGGGTTTATTGTTGTAGTCGGGCACGTGCAGCTCGCCTTCACGTAGTGTGCCAGAGTCCAATCCTTCCACGAAGAATCAGAGCGAAATGAGAACGTCAACGGATCTCCAACGGAGGACTGCAAAGAAGAATTGTTGTAGTCTTGCGGATGCATGGTGATTAGCGGATGTGGTGCCACAGAAACCAATAGATAAGGCGTCGTAAGGTTTCTTCACTCAAGCCGAAAGCTGAACCTGCACGAAGGTAGAATACCTTCGTATAAAACGTACTCTTCCGAGCAACTTAGTTATGATTGGTATACTGTAGATATGTTTAGATATTGCTTTCTTCGCTTGAATGTTCGGAAGCACCGGAGTTTGCCGAGCACTGCTGTCGGGAAAAAGATGGCTGTGGTGGCAAAAGTTTCCTTTCAAAAGAGTTTTGAGTCCAGCTCCTTGCGTCTACGAACTTGGAACATACCAGGGGTAGTAGTAAGGTAAAAAGCAGGGGCGTATTGGTGACTACTTGTAGTCAGGTGCTAAAAGCCAAGAAGTCGGGCGAATTTGGCTGTAGTCGCCCCTGTGGTAGTCAGTGGTAGTCATCAGGCAAGCATTGGCCGAGCACATGAATTGTTTAGTTCGTATAAGTAACTCACTGCTCTAAAATCTTGTTTGCGACCTTAAGAACAGTCCTACGAAACGCTGATGCCTTTGCATGGAGCAAAGAGCTTCGAGGCTGGCAGGGTGATTGTACCTCAGAATGAACAAAAGACCTTATAATCTCCGTCATTTCTAAAGTTCCAGACAATAGAGACTGCCTTTGATGGCCTTCAATGCGACCTAGGTCGCACAAACTGGTTTGATGGACTCTACCGGGAGCTCTAGACAGCTTTACTTTTATGACTACAGTTCAGATCTAAGAAGTCACGGAGTCGTAGTCATGTCAAAAATGGCCGTAATCAGCCAGTCATCGAAATCGATTTCGGGCCTGGTAAAAAGGGAGAAAATGTTGCCACGATCAACTTTTGCGAAGAATTGAAAATCTCAGTTGAGATTGTATGATCAGAAGTTCTGATTACCCTTGGTACATCGATGCTTTCCGTGCGGGTATTGAGAAGTGACCAAGTGGACAAAACTGACGCACTGTGTCACTTGATGTGCCCCGCCGACAGTACACGTACTGTAGATAGCACCCACGTGTGCGTGTACTTCACGCCGGGCAGATACAGCAGCGCAAACCTGCTAGCAAATCCACAAATCTCACATCGCGCCCGCGTGCGTCTCTTCCGCCGCGCTCCACCTGAAGGGCACCCCCATCGCCCATTCCTCGCGCTCGCGCAGATCCCTTTGTCGCCACCATGAACTCGTCCATCGCGCTCACGACGCACGCTCTGGTGCTCGCCGCCGGCGCCGGGAGTCGAATGTCCTGTCTTCCAAGCGACTCCACTCCCAAGGCTCTTCTTCCCATCGCGAACCGCCCCATGCTATTCTACTCGCTCTTCTCCCTTGCGCGCGCCGGCGTGCCATCTTGCACCGTTTTCGTCCCCGCCGACCGTCTGAAGCAAATACGAACGTATGTCAATGATGTTTTTCCAAACGACAAGCTTGTTGAGAAGCTTCCGTGTTCGCTGAAATGCGATGTCAGGGTTAGTGCTGCCGATAGTGGAACTGCAGATGCTGTTCGATATATGGCGCCATCTGATGCCCATGCTACCAGTCTCATTGTACTTAGTTCGGATTATGTCGGCGATATTGATCTTTCTCGCGTGCTTCAACATCATTATGATTCCCTCTCAACCGCTACCGTCGCGCTTATACGGCAACCATGTCACCCTCCTCCACAAAAGGCAAAGCAGAAAGGAAAGGCGTCTAAGAAATCGTCTTCTTCTTCCTCATCCTACACCGTGACAAACTATGCGCTCTTATCAGATCGCCACCGTCTGCTCGGTCTCATGAGTCCGTCCGATCTAACTTCAAACAAGCTTGTTGTTCGTGCCGCCCTCACAAATCGATACGACTCCATCACATTGTGTTCCGACGTGTTTGATACGCATGTGTATGTCCTTGATAAGCGCACTGTCCGCAACGCTCTCCGTCTTTTCCCGGCTATTTCTTCCGTGCGTTTTGATCTTATCCCATACCTTGCTAGACGGCAACATACTTTGCAACGCACCGCGGACACTTTGGACTGGCCTTATCCCGGTGAAGAACTTGTTGTCAACGCTCTTGTTTTGGATGTCACCGACACGTACGCAAAGAGAGTAAACACTGTCACTAATTTCCTCGATGCCAACATACAGGTTGCTTCTGGATGTCTTAATGCCTTTCTTGATAGCTCTGCAAAAGTAGCGGAGAAACCGAAGAAAGGCAAGAAGATGGAGAGGAAATTACCATTCGCAACAGCTGGTGAGATGGTTTCAGTGTCGCCCGATTCCAAGGTGGCGGAGAATGTCACGGCAGGTGACCGCACCTCTGTGAAGAAGAGTGTAGTGGGACCGAATTGCAAGCTGGCCTCCAACGTCAAGATCAACGGTTGTGTGTTGATGGCCAATGTCACTCTTGAAGAGGGAGTTAATCTTTCGTCGTGTATTGTGTGTGAAGATGCTGTCGTTCAAAAGGGTTCAACACTGAAAGAGTGTCAAGTCGCGGCAAGTGTTGCTGTCCCCCCAGACTCAGAAGCTAATGGAAAACACTTTACAGGAGTCCAGGAAGATTTATATGGACTGGACAATATTGAATTCTTTTAACGGTTCCTGCATGACGCTTAACTATTCGTACGTATTCTTCAAAACAGCCGTAGCGCCCTTCTGAAATTAGCTGTGGTGCTGGTCTCATGCCGTTTTGAAGCCATATGCTTCACGAAGAGGTCGACTGATATTCGTAGACACTATTCCTCTTCCAATGTCACACCAACACCCAAAATGGCTTGATACGTAGATTGTTGGGGCTAGTCACCTCGCTGACCAAGTGTGTCTGACCTTGGAATGGGACAACGTCACCTCCGCTGGGACTACGGATGTAATGTTTCGATTTGTATTGTTTGAAAGGTTTGCATTTACATGGTTCATGGAATTCAAAGGAACCACTTTCTGATGTCCCGCGACTTTGGGATTCCATTGTATAGAAGGGAACCGATAGGTTCTTTGGCTAACCCGAAACGTACTGGCAATCGTATGACTTCCAAGATGGGATGTGCTATCCAGTAGGGAAGAGCGTTTGTGTACGTCGATGCAACAATCCTTCCAACGACAATATCACCATGCATGGTATGAGGAGCGTACAACCCAGTTCGGTTAACCTTTGAAATCCGAGACACTCTCGACCGCCCGTCGAGGGTACGAAGCATGTCACCAACTTTCACGTTTTGAGCAATAACTAGTCGGCCGTTTGCGTAGATGTAGTGCTCTGGAGAAAGTTCAATAGTATGGTTGTCTATGGACTCTATGCGAACAAACGTGTGCACACCAATTGCTTGCCTATGCGAAAACATATAGACCGTACTTGACTTTGACTCGCAAGCCATGACAGCATGACCAGCTTGAAGTTCATGCATTTCTATATCATTACCGTTAGATAAATGAACGGTGGCGGTTCTTGGGAAACAACCGTCAATGTCGGGAATGCCTGTCACTTCGGGAAAGTTCGTTTCGCCTGCCTCGAAATTGGGTTCTTTGCTTACTTCGAGGGTCGCACTGTCTTCCAGGGATTCTGGTTCTCCTGTAATCGAGCTTTCGGGAGAGTGCAGCACAGAGCCGACGTTGAAAGCGAAGGTTTCCTGTGGGGAGGGTGCGACCGTATAATCTGGACTCAGTTCATCGTCAAGTAGGCCTATGTTCGTCGCTTCGGATTCGAAAGTTTCTGATGGCTCCGAGCTTGACGGGAATGTAATAGGAGGTGCTGGTAGAACTGATGGCTCTACAGGGCTTTCCAGAGCTTCTGGGCCTTGTTCGTATTCCTCGAATGAAACAGGTGTCGAGAAAACGAAGGTGCTTGACGGGAATGAGGTAGGAGGTGCTGGTAGAACTGATGGTCCTACAAAGCTTTCCTGAGCTTCTGGGCTCGGTATGTATTCCTCGAATGAAACTGGTGTCCGGAAAGCAAACGAAATCCTTGGTGAAAATGACGGATACAAGATATCATCCACTAGCGGGGAGGATTCCAAGTTGTATGCAATAGTTTCGTGAAGTACGGATGTCGAATCAACCAACTCTTCACCATTCGAACCAGGCGACAAGAGTGGAGTCAGTTCCGGAGAAGCAAGCAGTTCCGCTCTCGTTGTTTCAGTTTGAAAATCGTCTTCTGGAACCTCGAACGACGTCGAGGGGTGATTAGATGACGGACTTGTGCGATGTATTATTGTTCTCGTGAAGTCAACAGGTCCCACCACAATAGAACGTAACAACGTGGAAATAGAGGATTGCTTGACTCCAGGGGTTGCTTCAACTTCTCCATAAGCCTCAGCCGTAGTAGTAGGCTCAGAGAGACCGTTCGCTTGTTCCAGCTCCCCTTCTTCTGGAGAGTACGTGGGTTCTTCCGAATGGTCTAAACATGGCTCTTCTTGATCATGGCGAATTGAATGTTTCGCTGTTTGATTTAAGATACCAGAAAAGAGAACTCTATCAACCACGTGGATATACCCGTTTGATGCGCATATATCTAACATTTCCGGGACAAGCTCTGCATCTAGCAGCTCCGGGTTGCGGTCAATAAGTTGAAGCCCACTACGCTCCAGTGGAAGTCCTGAGTCCCAAGTTGCGAACGATGTTTTCTTCAAGATTTCGGTCGAGTTCATACTGGGAGCGACGATATGGTACAACGGCATACTGAAGAGGTACTCTATGGGGTTTTCATATATATTCGAAAGGAAAGAGACTATGTATTGGAACACTTCGTATTCTCCACCCCCTTCATAGCCTAAGTCCTGAGCGGTACGCATCATGGCTTCGTCATTGGGAGCGAAGAAAGTGATACCACCGGGGGTGCTGACGTTCAAAATTCCCTCGCTATTTCCAGCAGCAAGTAGATTCGCTAGAATGTTGAAATTGGACCCGTTGTTGTCGAAGTTGAGTGCAGGAGATAAGTTTTCGCTGACTATGAAGTCAAGAATTGTTTTCGTGTTGCAGTCATTTTGAGGCGGTTGAGGAACTCCTAATACGTTTACCAAAAGGAAAATGTTGGTTAGGAAACAGAGTATCGCAGATATGGAAACCATCGTGTTTCGCTAACCAAATAGAATGCTAGCAGACATCAGTCGAGAAGAGTGAGCGTGTTCGTACTTAACTAACCTGATCTGGTTTGAAATGAATGGACTTGAGTACTATACATAATAGTCACGAAAGAAACTTTGGTTGATGCAAAAAGCAAGGAAAATCTAGGTTTGGTTTGAACTGCATGTGCTGATCGACGTCAAAGACATGAGAGGGCTTTGTTGCGGTAAGGCAACGTCCACCTGGATACCGTTTGTGTTAGGCTTCGCAACAGTTCTACAAGAACCGTTCGTTTTTGAATTCTCTCGCGATCATCCGTTTTGGAGGACTCATGTTTACAAATGCGTCAGTATACATAAGTAGGCTACATAATATGTATGCTGCTACCCTTAGTATAATCCCTATCCCCATAAGTTGGAGCACTCGTAAAAGTTGAGATTCTGAATTCAAAACCTGACGTTCATTCAGCGATTCGACAGGGAGAACTCTCTTTACCGAAGGGTTTAATACAACCTGGGATAGAAGGTTATGGACGACATTGAATATACATATGATTCCTAAATCAAGTAAACATGGATAATAGTATTATTAAGTGGAAAGCTTTTTTGTTTTGAAAAGGGATGTGCCTATCAGAAATACCCCTGGTCGAGTATGAATCGAAGTCGTGCGTTAGTCCCCTTTCCCAATAGACGCGAAGGAGAACGCTACAACTATACGACGAGTTTGATCGGCTATGGATCCCCGTCCTCGAAAACGCCGTCGTCCAAGGACTGACGATCAACCCCCGCCAATCTCCGCTCTTTCCATTCATTCTCTTCGCCTTGAGCTTCATCGGCGAAACCTTCCCACCACTGGATTACGCTCCGAGCTAGAATCACGCCTACGAGAAGCATGTTCTACCACCCCTCCTAATCTTTCTGTGCCTTGTTCCTTCAACATCTCGGCCCCATTTTCAACACTGCATGATGCGATTACTGCCAACGTACCACATCCGATCCCGGCGATTCTGAGACATTGTTCAGTGTGGATATGTTCTGATTCGTTTGTTGCTGCCGCTTGGCAGCGTACTTCTTGTGGGAAAGCTAATCTTTCTCGCTCAGCGCCTTCTTATAATGCGCTTGTTCATTCGCAACATGCAAACTGGAAGGGACGTGCTATGCGCCAGTTGATACAGCTTCAGGCTTCGTCGAACGACGTTGATCGTGTGAATGTGGAACATTTGCAACTCACGTTTGTAGAAGCTTTCTATGCTGCATTTGTCACAAATGATATCGTCATACTCGACACGCATAGCAAGCAACCCCTTACGGATCGTCAACGAGTTTGGAGTCTTTTTTGTTCCCGCTCCGAAAAGTTCCCTTTAATGTTTGTCGCCTATTGCCGCTACCGCTCTGCAGGTTGGCTGCCCAAGTCCGCATTGAAGTACGGTGCGAACTGGGTGCTATACCCGACAAAGAGCTACACGCATACCCATGCCCCGTACTGCGTCATTCTTCAGTTTTCCATACCTGGGGAAGAACCGCCAATCGCCTTATCCTGGATTGCTCTGCAGAATCGTTTACGACTCGTGAAGAACGTCGCAAAGAATCTTATTATCACCCGAGTTCATGCTGAGAAGGAAGTGGATTTCGCGTCGTCGATTTCTGACACCTTTGCAGTTGTCAAAGTTACAGAACTCACCATCGACAGATGGCTTCCTTAGAAATACTTCCACCCCCTTCCCCTTGTTTGTCTACCGAACAGTTAAGTTACACACATCAGTTAAAAGTAATAAGCAAACAAAACTACACTCCCACCTTATGCCAATTTGGCGTACGGAGCAGGCGCAAATTTTCTCTTCAACCATTTTCCTATTGTCACTGGTAAACACGACACCAAAGTTACTGCAATCACTCGCCCAGCAAACCCCCACTTGAAGATCAAAGATTGATCGAATGTGTCCTGAAGAACAAAAATTGCCGCTCCATAGAAAGCTAGACTACACAACTCCGCCGCAAACATCATCCAATGCCATGAGTGAACTTCGAACGCCACCATAAGCAGTTCTGTTAATATTAATGAGGTAAAGGATATAGCGCTCAAGTGTAACGTTGTGAAGTACTCATCATCCCATAGTACATACACAGAGAAAACCATAATCATCGTCCCTTGGTAGATTGACTTGAATACCCAAATCAAGAAAGTCTTCAAATTCAATGATCTACCCTTTTGCAAATCCTTGTACAACTCCGGATAAGTGTCTGCGGCATGTTCTGATACGTCTTCGTCAAGGATCAATGAGAACACGGGAAACATCGTGAATACAGTTGCATATCCTACCAAGATCCATCCCGAGTAAACGCTCACAGCTGCGTAGAAAAACAGAGCGCAGTACACAGTCTGAATGATCGATATAATGAGACCACGATGAATCACAAACTGCGCCAGTCTCGCCGATCGTCGGTACGAATTTCGGCCATGCCATAATAGAAGTCGAGTAAGGTGGCCAAATGATGTTACACTGAAATCAGCGGCTAGTGAAGCCTGCATTCCCTCTTTTCCTGGAATTCCAATACCGGCATGCGCTTGTTGAATCATTCCGACATCATTACCTCCGTCTCCAATCGCAGCTACTCTCTTTTCCAGTTGCCTTTGCAACAGTTCCACCACAGTGGCCTTCTGTGTTGGCGAACATCGGCATGCTACCGCAGCAGGAGCTGTTGCTGCAAGCTCGATAAATTCCTCCGGGAACATATCGAGCAGAATCTGAAGAGACGATCCATCAATCACGAGCACGTCCGACCCAGCTTGCCGCCGAAATCGTGAGAGTGCTCTACTGGCTTCATTCTTGCTCTTCAGGCCTGTTACTCTAAAAATACCCTGAGACCGTTCGGCAAGTCTAGACGAGATGGCAATACAAGTAGCGGTTTCCACTTTGTCTCCAGTTAACATCCACACTCGGATTCCGGCATGACGTAGCTTCTCGAGCGTTTCCCGAACATTGGGCTGCAACTTGTCCTCCACACCAGTCAACGCCAACAGGGTCATATCGTGTTCAACATCACTCTGCACGGCTGCCATAGATTCCTTTCGATTCAACGAAGACGTTCTGGCCGTTTGCCACTTCTCTGAGAACGAAGCATACTCTGTGACAGACAGGTCGCGCTTCGCATACACCAGAGTTCGCAAACCTTCCCTTGCCAAGTTGCCGCACTCCTCATCCAGCCAGTCATTGTACCGAACCTTTCGAGACATGACGGTATCGGCACCTTTCACGTACAGGGTGATGTTCTTCGACTGCCGGTTCTGTACAATCACACCCATTCGCTTCGCTTCGGACGTGAACGGGAATTCGGCGAGGATATCGTAGCTTAGCTCAAAGCCACCTGGTACTCGAAGCACAACCCGGTTGATGGAGCGCTCTTTAAGAACTACACCGACGGATTCGGCAAACTTGACCAAAGCAACCTCATCTGGACTTGCTGCTTGGAGCGTTCGTTCACCCCCATCTTCGACGGGAGTAACGTTGTGCGCGAGTGCGACGGCAAGGAGGGCTTCCTGCACTTGTTTCTGAGCGCGGCGGCTGGAAGTTGATTCTCTTGACCTGCTAGGCGCAATCGAATTAGACACCACAGCATCCTCTGTCATCTGAACACTTCGGTTGTCCGTCGGGACAGACCCCGACGAGTAGACGTCAAGCAATGTGCGATCCTGTTGAAACGCTGAGCGTGCATATTGGTAGATGTCTTCCAAAGAATCTCTGGCAAAGAGCATGGTGCCGAGATGCAGCTTCTTGAACGACATTTCGTTTTGGGTTAGAGTGCCGGTTTTGTCGGTCAAGAGGTACTCGATGCGACCAAGCTCCTCGGGAAGATTAGAATTGCGCACGGTGCAGCCAGGCATGCGGGAGCTGTCATTCTCAATAAAGGTGGTGTACGCGATCTTGGCCATATCCAGATTGACGCGCATCGAAATGGGAATGATGGCCGACAGCAGCAAGAAGTAGCGGAAAAAGTACAAGATCCACTGGCCGGAGAAGCCTCGCAGGCCGGTGAGCAAGGCCGAAAGAGAAAACAAAAGCATGAAAAGCATCTTGGAGGTTCGGTTGACCTCAAGATCCAGCTTGCCAACCTTGCTCTGCGGCGTGGACGTATTGAGCATTGCACGAGTCTCATTGCCGTTGTACACGACGACGCAAACAGCGCGTCCCGACGCTAGGACAGTATTCGCCCACAAGGTGTTCTCCAACGACAGCGGCTCCTTTGCGCCGGACGGGTGAACAAAGGTACCGACAAAGTCGTAAATCTCGCGCTTGGGGGCCTCTGCCTCGATGACGCAATCACTGAAGAGAATGTCCTCGTCTCGCGGCACGGACTGCGTGGCGGCAACGGCGCGACGCAGCTTCCAGTCTGTCTCGCCGTCCAGCTGATCGGTCCGAATGAACAAGGTGTCGGTGGGGTCGGGCGCGTCGTGTGCATGGGACTCGCTGTTGACGGGCTCGGACGGAATGGCCTTGAGCAGGACGCAGTCTGCCGGCACGCGATCGTTGGTTTCCAGCAGCAGCACGTCTCCGACGCGAATGTCCTGGCTGGCGATGCGGACGGCATTGGACGTGTTGGGGCGCTCTCCGCGCAGCAGCAGGGTGTACGGAAACTGGTTGAGGCTGTGGTCGCGCTTGTAGCGCGCAATGTCGTCAAAGGCCTCCTTGGACATGGAGACGAGCAGCACGAAGATGAGCGGGCCAAAGTAGGTCCAGAAAAAGCCGACGCGCAGCGCGGGGATGAACTGCGAGCACGCGACGAGCAGGAAGAACAGGTTGTAGAACATGCGGAACTGCTCGTAGAGAACGAGCGGGATGAAGGAGAGGAAGGTGTACTTGCGGTTGCACACGGCATTGTGCGGCCGCGTGTGCGGCACGGGCGGCAGGTGCGGCGCCCTGCGCCAGCGCGCGGCGCGCACGCTGCCGTGCGCGATGGAGCACGTGCCCAGCGGCGCGACGCGCGGCGCGAGCGTGGGCGCGAGCGCGGCCGGCTGCGACGGCGGCGACGGCGGCGCGGTCAGGCGCAGGTAGCGGCGCGCCCACGCCGGGCGCAGCCGGTGCAGCGCGCGGAACACGAGCGACGGCGACGCGGGCGGCGCGCCGGCGGACGGCGTGAACAGCGGCAACTCATCCTGCTGCATGGGGCCGATCGCCGCGGCCTGCGGGCGGCGGGCGGCGGGCGGCGGGCGGCGGGCGGCGGGCGGCGGGCGGCGGCGGCAGCGGACGGCTCGGCTGCGCGCGCGGATCTGCGCGACGCGGCGGACGTGCGCGCGGCGCGGCCAAAGTTGGCGCGGCGGCAACAAGCAAAGCCTGCGCTGGTCTGCGTGGCGCGGCGTTTTTTTGATTCGAGCGCGTGCGGCGCGCACTCCACCGCCTCCCGACTCGGCCGCGGTGCCGCTGCTCGCTGCGGCTCGCTGCTGCTCGCTGCGCCGCGCTGTGCGCTGTGCGCTGTCGGACGCGCGGCGGCGCGCCACCGCGCCGTGCGGCTGTCGCCGCCGCGAACGGCCGCGCCGCGCGCCGCCGTCGGGGGCGGCGCCGCGGAGGCGTCGCCGCCCCGACAGACGCGCGCGTCATCGCCGCCGGCGCGCGTCAAACGGGGTGTGGGGGTGGGGGGGGGGGGCCCCAAAAACGCGCGCGCGCACATTTGTCATTCGCCGTCGAGCCGCCGCGCGCCGTCGCCGAGCCGCGCGCGCCAGCAGCTGCCGTGGTCGCCCGCGCCGCCGCGCCATGCTGCCGGAGATAGCGCAGCGCACGCTGGAGTCGGCGGCGCGCCGCTCGTTCGCGTCCGCGCTGTCGGCGCTGCCGGGCGCCAAGGCGCTGCTGCTCGACCCGTCGCTGTACGACGCGCAGCTGTCGCTGGCGCGTCCGCTCGAGCTGTTTGCCGACGCCACCTTCCTGCGCGAGCACGGCATTCGCTCCGTGGCGCCCGTGCACAGCCCGCCCACCGCCGCCCTGAGCAACGCGCTGGCGCAGCCGTCCGTCGTCGCGATCGTGCGCGGCGTCAACGCCGCCGCCGCGCGCCACTTGGTGCGGCTCATTCTGTCGGCGCGCCAGCCCGCTTCGCCGCCTTCCGCGCCGCCCGCGCCGGCCGACCCGTCCGCGTCGTCCGCCGCGCCCGCCGCGCCGGCCGCCACCAAGTTTCTCGTGCTCACCACGCCGCGTCGCTCCAAGATTGTCGAGAAGGTGTTTGAGAAGGCGGCGCTCGCGGACGTGCACATATCCGTGCTGCCGTTTGGCTTTCTTCCGTTCGATGCCAATCTCGTCACCCTCGACTGGCCGCAGGCCTTCCGCCAAGTTGTTCTTGACGGCGATAACTCCGCCATCCTGGCCACGGCCGCCGCCTTGTCCTCCATGGCCACCACCTTGAATCTCGACTTTGCCACCATTCGCTCGGCGGGAGCCGCTGCCGCTGCCGTGGCTGAGGAGCTGCTGGAGACCCACGGCCAGATGTACAGCGTCAATCGCCATCACTCTGACTCGCTCCCGTCTTCCATTCAGTCCTCTCCAGCGGTGTCCACGCGCCAGATGACCGCATCAGCTTTTGCCGCTCATCACAACTTTTCAATGCTTGACCCCAAATCTACTGCAGCCGACGCACCACCCGACGACCCGGAATACGAATCGCACATGCTCACGCTGGCTCAAGTCGCCGACAAATCGTCCAAACGTCGCGCAGTCAATCTCGTCATTGTTGACCGCGGCTGCGATCTTGTCAGCCCGCTTCTTACTCAAGGTACATACGAGGGTTTACTAGATGAGGCTATCGGTCTTCACAATAACATTATTGACCTTCCTATTTCGTCTATCATCTCGGAGGATGCTATGGAGCTCTTGCGATCCAAGAGCAATACCCCGGCCACCACGGTAGCCGCCCGCAAGCGCCTCCGAGCAGATATCGACCCCGTCTTTGGTCAGTTGCGCGATCTCTCCTTTTCTGCTGCGTTTAGCCAAATCGGTACTGTGGCAAACTCTTTGCAGCAGTACTATGACTCTCGTCCAAATCGGGAAACGTCCGAAATGGGAAAGCTTCAAACCTGGATGCAGGGTCTCCAAGGCGCCACATCGGATCATTCCCTGGCCGCAATTCACACTGCTCTGGGATACGAGGTTGCGGCTAGAACCTTCAACTCCTACGAGTTTCGGCAACGCTTTGAGATGGAACGTGAAATGATAGAGGATGGAAACGCCACTCCTAGAGGTACTTATGTAACTGACGCGATTGCAAGGGGGGAGAGTCTCACTCATGTGCTCCGACTCTGTTGTTTGTGGAGTGCAACTACGTCAGGAATTGACAGTGATGATTTTGACTTTGTTCGGAAGGAGATTCTGGCCATTTTTGGGTTGAGGGTGATGCCATTGCTCGCAAATTTGGAACGGGCTGGTCTTCTCGTTAGGTCATTGCGAGAGCCACCAAGGAATAATCTGGGGTGGATCTTTCCAAACTTCGGTGGTGGGCATACGGAGCGGTACATACCAAGCGAAACGGGGTCTACCACTGGTAGCGTCCGAAGCTTCACGACAACAGCAAGTGATGAGTCAAGGCGTTCTCGCTCTCGCTCTGCTGAATACTCGTGGCAGTTTGCGCGTCGCGCATTGCAGTTGATCACTGAGCTTGATCAAGATCGGCCGGCTAACCCAGGCACGAGGGCCGCCGTGGCAGCCGCCTACTCTGGATATACGCCACTGAGCGTGCGACTCGTGGAGGCTGGTTTATGCGAAGAGGGGTGGGGTTCTCTTCCACATATTCTATCCCACATGTCTCTTTTGCCTCCAGGACACGCCACACTAGAACATCGCCGTGAAGAGATTCGTCGAGACGAAGACGGGATTGATGCCGTGATTGTTTTCGTCGGAGGAATAACCAGAGCCGAAGCAACGGCGGTCCGAATGGCGTCCAAAGTGAGTGGAATGAAAGCATTGATTGCGACTACTGCTGTTATGGGACCGGATGAGTTCGTTCTTTCTCTTGATGACACTCTAGTGGCGTCGGGTTAGAAGCGAGAATTGCGTCGGCTTCAATTTACCGCTCTCCAGTTCGGATATGGAATGTTTGGTGTTAGTTCATTCGTGCCCGATTCTGCATATTTCGAAGAGAAAGCAAGAGGTATTAAGCATGCGAAAAGTGCTTTGCTCTCATGTGCTAACTTTCATTACTTTAGGGAAGCAAGAAGACTCAAGAAATAAATCAAGTTAACTAATACTGTTGTGGGACGGGACAAGGTGGCACAAGACTAGCAGAGATGGTGTCGCTCTCGAATTCTAATGTCCCTGTGATCAGCACAGCCTGCTATACCTTTAAAGAAGAGATTGCTCCTAGTTCGTAAGCTCCATGGCACAGACCGTCTGAGTCTCTGCGTCGTGGTGAGCATTACTCTACAGTCTTGGTAGACGACTGCTTCTGTTCCTTTCAGCCTCTGCCAGCACTTCGATTGCTGTGCTCATGCTGAGCATATTTTCCAGCCTCAGCTTGTGTCCTTCACCTCGATTGTTTTGGTCCTCTTGGGAAAGATTGCAACACCCCCGACTGACCTTCATCACAACGTAACTTACCTCTGTCAATGGAATGTACTTACATCCTCTTCGACCTCTTCTCTGGTTGATATCAGTTCGTTTCATCATCAGCGGAATATGTTCATCGGCATTGTTTGTGACTGCGTACAATTTTTCTGGTACTGGCCTGCTCAGAAAGTAGTAGTAACCATACTAAGCACAGAAGAAGAACCCGAGGTTCTCGAACACAGCCAAAAGACAGAGCGGAAAACCAGAGGAACGATTCGTTGTTAGAAATGAAATGTGTCTTTTGTTGACGTAAAAATTGGCAAACTTACCCGTAAATAGTTCTCTTCCTTGGCTTCTCGGCCTGCTCTCTCTTGCACTTCACCTTCTCTCTCGGGATTGGCAAGAATGAACTCCTTGTTCACCGAGAGTACATGATCCGGTCTTGAATATCTCTTCAAACCATGCTTTCCAGCAGAACTAGCCACAGCAAAAGCCTTGGTGAGGAGCTGAATGTATGGAATGCTTCCGGCGCTGCTGGATACAAAGCTTCCTAAATGGTCGACACCGATAACTGCTCGAGCCTGCAAATCGCTTATCTTGTCAATTTCCATCACCGTAAACCTCATGAATAGAGATTCAAGGCAGGGGGACTCACGATTATTTTCGTCACGATCTTCATCCCCACCCTCGTCACCGGCCAGTGGGAGTAAATCACTACAAGTATAAATCCTTTTTGTTGCTGGAATAGTGACAAATTGGTCCGCCATAGTGCCGCTATTACGCCCATCTATGACAGGGTCGTAATGAATGTACACATGGTCGTCCGAAGCAAACGTAGCTGCATAACCAGTATCCACACGAGCATTCTGGGCTGCTTGTTGAGCGACACCTATTGTTTCAGCACCCCCTCCACCCGGTGGGTCTTCTCCCGAAGGCCCCATGTCCGGTATGGGAGCACCCTGGTCTTGATCCTGAGGAGGCTCGATTTCTCTTTCGGGCTCTTGGACGACATCTCGCGCTGGCGCGACAGGTTCCAATTCTTGAGTCCTTGTCAAACACTGCATGCTATACAAAAGCAACTCATTGTCGGATCTGTGCCTACTAAATCCAGCTCCATTATCAAATGACGCGATGCTCATACCGATAAAGGATATAAAGAACTCGTCCCCACGACGAACCACGTTTTTGGCATTTGGTCTCACCTTCTTAATCTGGGCCTCCGTGATCCCTTCTCTCTGTGGCACGTACAACAGGGATGAAGACGTGCAATTCCTATGCGCTTCGACACACACTCTTCGGTGAGCAAGTCCAGGAACGAAGTGAACTGCTCTTCCAAGGACTCGTTGATATCTAAGGCCAGAATTGATAGCACCCCGAAGCGCATCCCTTCGAACAATTGGACACGAAGTCGCAATTCGCTTTCGATTCATGTCGTTTGACTGCCGTGGTCTTGGTCCATTGTCAGTAGAGGAAGCAGCGGTACTTCCCTGCGGCGAAGACATGAAGACGATATCAAGATGCCAGGCGATAGCCCAGAGTGTGACAAGCTTTGCCTTATCTCAAAGGGGACGAAACTGAAGCGGCGAGTTTAAGTAATTAGATGACAAGGAGAAACGCATCTGTAGTTCTCGCCGGAAGGGAGGATATTACTGTCATGTGGGAATTACGAAGAGCCACCAGTTCTATGTTGACGTGGGGCAGAGCACCCTGTTCGCACGGGTTTGGTGTTCAGGGCTCACTTTTGGTCGGTTGATTCTCTGAACGCGTAGGATTAACCTCAAAGAGCCAGAATGGGGCCCAGACTTCACTTGGACCAGAGCACAGGTGCAACTAACGTACGAACGAAATACATGGGTGTTGTTGAGGAAAACTGGACAATATATGAGTTGTATAGCAATTACGCAATCTAATGCAGTACAGGTGTGTGATGGTGACACAGGAAGTGTGTGAAACACACGCCCCTAACGCGAGAAGTGTGGTTTACGCTGAGCTCTGAGCGCAGCTCGGGGAGCTCGTTTGGCGCGAACAGACGCACCGGAGGGGACGGTGATTTTGCCTAGAATGAAGTCAATTCTGTCCGGTCTGGAGGGAGGGAGCTCCAGAGACCGGACAGACGTAACTTCTTCCACCCGGATCTTTGTGTTTGGCGTTGCAGCCGACGACTTGGCTTTCACTGTGTGCGTGCGAGACACGTTTTGAAATCAGCGGTCTAATATTACCCAACTTTAGCTACGGAGTTGGCAGGAGGATCTCTCCTATCAGTTCGTCTTGCTCCTTGCGAGAGCCATGGATTCCATGCCTGTAATTTACCAAGGGTGAATGGGCACCGTGTAGGCTACTGCCGACGTGAATACCATCATTGTCTTGTTACCGACATCCCGCTGAATTCAATTCGGCTCCAATAACTACCAGTACCCTGTAGTAGCTATGCGGGCCGCAATTCTGAGAGTTGGGTTCATTTCTTTATGCGGGCCACAATTCTGGAGGTAGGTTCATCATCATTGCTATCAAAAACAGATGGGGGCATAAATGTTAGGTTCACGTGCTCCATGAAGGGATAAAGGTGTTCACACTTTTGTGCTAAGAGGACCCAGCAAACGTAAGACATTCACGAGTCAGCGAATGAGTTGACTCTTAATTCATGTGTAGCGAAAGGTTCGAGCATGTACAGACAAAACATTACGGCCCTTTCGTGTCGAGTAAAAAGGTGAAAACTGATTATTGCTCGGTACAAACATTTCCACTGCGTCGACTGTTTGTGTCGTATTGTGCCATTGGTTTCGCGCACTATGGCTTTCATCTCGTCAGTTTGCTTATCGTCTTCAAGTCAGTCAGAGTATCCTCTGGATAAGTTTATCTGCAGTATGGTGGTATGATGGTGTTACATGAGAAGATATGCGAGCAAAGAAAAAGTTGCTCCGATCTCACAAGGGTTGAACCATGAGAGCTGAGCGACAAACGAAGCGAAGAACTACTCTGTACCTTAAGTGTTCGTGTTCTACAACCTCTACAGAGTACTAACCTAGAGATCCAAATGATTGACATGACTAAATGAAGCGAGAGCGGTTGTGACATACAAGATGGTTCACAAGTACGCTAAGTACTGGCAGTATGTGTAGGAGCCTTCCTATTTAGGATGATGCGCTATAAACGTTAGCCTTTTAATCCGTCTTCGAGAGGTTGTTGGACGAGATATAGGAGGAAATCTACTGTAGGAAACTTGAGGCGAATCACATACTGTTGTGTTGCATTTATGTTCGTCACGATCACCACCCGATCTGCACTCTTTGTGAGCTTATCCTACACAGGATCATCTGTTGGATACAGGTTGCCGCGAGTTCAACATAAGCTTTTCCGGTGGAAATGTGTGTTTAAGGCTTAAAACTTAAGAAGCTGTTTAATGTTATGAAGATGTCATTCTACATGACATGGCAGCGAAGAACTTGTTTCCGCGAGAACTGCGTTAAAGATACTGTACAACGCGAATCGGTAACTCTAATGCTTGATTGAGGATGGGTAGCTCAAGAGAGCTTACTTCACAAATGAACCTGATGATATAGGCGTCAAAGCTGTGGATGCAGATGAAGCAATCAAAATGGCTGCAACTTACTTGTTTTCCAGCATTCCTTCCCCAACTTCATGTAACAACCAAGAGCGCTCGCGAATCCAGCAAGGGACAAATAGCTTGGTCGCCGGTGAGGGGCGTTAATGTTCCAACGCGAGATGCTGAACGGGCCCCGTAGTGCGTCTTCGTTACGGTTTGGAAGCGCAGCATACAGTAATATAACGCGGAAGAAGCGTCGCACACCATTCAATAAAGCGTTCAACAGCAAGTGACACAGATGAAGAGAAACGGCTTCCCACCCCTTGGGATTAAAGCGATGCAGTCGCACGCCATGCGAGCCCGCGTCGAAGAAACGCACCCCTCGCGGAGCAAAGCGATAGTGGATACGCCCTCAATTCCGAACCGCTTCGTCGTGACACACATGTGCGAAAAAAGCACCATGTATGAGTGCTACGATCGCAACACCGGCTGTATGCATGCAAGCGCAAACAAGAATCAATCGTTCTCATTCAGCCGTACATATATTTGATGACTAGAGGGCAAGTCGTTAACCAATATATGGCGCAATATAACCATGGCAAGCCCGCTCGAAGTTCTACTTAAAACACGATCTCTGTCCACCTCGATGATCGAACTCTCCGCCCTCCGATATCTGCGCTCTACCCTCCACGCATTGTAACCCCCAGCTGGTGTGCTTTTCGCTCTTTCCGTGCCGTCTGGATCCCAGGACAGAGGTCGTTTTTCGTCGCCATGTAGTGAAAACTTCCGGGCTCTCATCTTTCAGTCATTCCGACGTCGTCATGCCACCGTCAATACTTGTGCTCCTTATCTTGCACCTCACATTCATCGTATGCAACGGAATAGAACGCGACTCCGACCCTTCGGTCTGGGATCTTATTCGCGGACATGGAGACGATGCGGTCAATCGATTCGACACTGATCCATGGGACTTTGACGTCTTTCGCTCTTTGGTCGAAACTGTACCTGCTGTCAAATCCATTCTAGACACTCAGACCATCACTGTCTTCTTGCCCAATGATTTGGGATGTTCGCAGACCGCCAATGATGTAATCGCGCTTGCCGATAACTCTTCGTTCGTAATAAGCGACGTCAACACAGAACAACATGCTTTTTATTCACTACAAACGAATTGGCTTCAGCGCTTCGAGAACGCCACTCAAGCACTTGAGCTTTGGTTGAAATATCACATTGTACCCGGAGCCTATTCGTTTCAAGATATTCTTGAACTCGGTTCATTCAAGTTCAGTACATTTGCTGAACAGAACCTGGATCTAGTAGTCACGCGCTTGTCCCACAAAGATCCCCGATTTCCTTACGCTGAGATCGCCTTTGCACCACCCAGCCAACCGACTATTCAACCACGTAACGGCTTTGTTGTCGCTGTAGACCGAATGTTGTTTCCGTCTTTCTCTTCTCTGTCACTGAACTCCAACGCGCAACAAGCTTTTCCTTCAGCTTCATCGTCGGTTTCTGCTGCACCGAGTCGCTCCATATCGCCTTCATCATCTCCCACTCCGAGGCCATCCAAATCGAAGAAGCCCTCTCCCTCGACAGCTCCAGTGCCAACACCTGAGCCAGCAGGGGCTTGCTTCTCGTCATCTTCCACAGTCCGCATGCGTAATGGAACCTCTCTACCTCTTTCCAGACTCAAGGCGGGGCATGAAGTCTTGGTTTCTGAGAAGGCAATAAGCAAAGTTTTCCTATTCACCCACAAGGAGGTTCATGGCGTGTACAACTTCATCGAAATTACCTCTGACGATAACCAGACAATCACGCTCACCCCAGGTCATTACATCTATGCCAACAATCAAAGAGTAGCCGCATATGTCGTAAGGGAAGGCGACATGCTGCGGACAGTGGAAGGTCCCTCACGAGTGCGAACACTGCGATACGTGAAAAGTAGAGGTCTTGTAGCGCCACACACTCTTCATGGAGACATTGTAGTTAATGGCATTATCGCCTCAACGTATACAATGGCTCTTAACCCCATCCTAGCACATTCTGCTCTTACA
This sequence comes from Gracilaria domingensis, assembly GCA_022539475.1. Taxonomy (NCBI): domain Eukaryota; phylum Rhodophyta; class Florideophyceae; order Gracilariales; family Gracilariaceae; genus Gracilaria; species Gracilaria domingensis. The sequence goes on along the minus strand of VCMS01000107.1, from coordinate 87,370 downwards.
CCGCTGCGCTATCTAGTGAAAGTCAAACTCTCGGTTGAACCGCTAAGGGGCTTGCTGTATTATGGTATCTCACCACGGATCGCGTCGTGGCTGCCATCCGGCCGATCGTTTTCGTAGTTGGCCGGTGCTTCTCGATTGTTTCGGAATGAGCCAAACCGTACACCGTCATAAGGCAGTTCTTCTCATGTGAAGCTTCATCTCAGTCAAGCAAGAATACACTGCAAGCCAACCTTAGTGCTGCACGATAGACGCAAAGTACCACGTACGCAACGGAGAACTTTCCCTTTTCTAAACCCCTCACTCGTATTTGCACACTTTGTAACAGTAGTAAACTTGACTTTGTGTTGCGCTCTGAACGAGATAACGAGGAATCCACAACCGAAACAATATCGAAGCTTTCCGTGGTTTCCGATACTCTTCCCGCAAACGAGACTTGGGGATTAGCGCAGAGGGGCTTCAGGCTGTGGGACACTGATTGAACCATCCACAGTTGATAAACACAGCGAAAACCTGTACCTGACCAGAGAGCGAAATCAAACCAAGTAGATGGGGCGAGTGATACGACCTCCCGAGTCTTGGATCACAATACGTAATGCGACATGAGTATCTCGCGCATCAAACATCCCATCATACGTACATACTAACACAAAGTCAAAACTCTCTTGAGCCTCCCCATTGCAGTTTCCAATGTAGAGGCAGAAACAGAACAGCATCACGGCAAATCTATGATATCCACCATGATGATATACTGTCGCTAAGCTCACAGAATTCCAAACAAATATCAGCCTGGCAAATATTCAACCTTAACAAAGCTGAGCAAAGTCGGTTTCTCCCGAGTAAACCAATGCTTCCATTTCTTCTAAGAGACGTCTCTCGTTGAGAACATTTTTTGCTCTCTTCTTCTTCTTTATACCCCCGATTCTGTCATTCCTGGCTTTAACACCAACTTGCAATAAAGCTCGTGCCTTTCCATGTCTTTTCATACTGTTAGTAGATTTTCGACTGGACTGCTTGGAATGTAAACTTTCCCTTGGAGCATATGTCTCAGAACACAATGTCTTGCTCCATTTAACGGCCTCTTTCTCTCTTCCAACGCCATGATCTGGCCTAGAAGAGGCAGATGCAGTTAAGGGACAACAGGAATACTGCTCCTGATCTACAAATAGGGCTGGCATATTCTTACCGTGTTCAGTGCCACCTTGAAGAGGGGCGTGAATGTCTTCCATGACATCCCACAACCACTCGTCTGATGTCACTGCATAGCCCATGTTCTGCTCATGAATGTTGCATCCTTTGCAATATCTGTCAGCCAAAGAAACACCAGATTTGAACAATGATGTTTCCGTCGATGCTTCACTGCAGAAGCCAAAGAGCCCATCATTATTGATGTTCAACTTGCTTTGTAGCATTTCATGCAGCTGGGTTTCATTGGTAGTATAGGGCTTGCTTGAAGAACGTTTGAGGCACATTGTTTCGTTCTTCTGTGGTGCAAGAAAGACAGTTTGTTGAAAAGAAAATTCTGATAACGTAGAGAGTCAAGAAGAAGCCAAGACAGCGGAAGCAGTAGAAAGAAGAATCGTTGCGCTGAAGGTATATAAGTACCTTTGGGTTAAGTCCGTATCTTTCAGCAAAAGAAAAGCAGCCGCGAAATTGCACTTAACATTCCACCTCTCTCTGTCTGGCAATGCAGGACGCGACAAGCAATATAAGTGACCGTGACCGTCACTAGCAGCTTGGGAGAAAGATAATTCCGATGGATTCTCGCATTTCTAATTGCATTGATTCCAGTGATATGCTCTTCAATGTTCAAGTTTGATTGAGAGGAGCACCCATTAATTGCAATGTGACACTGCCGAACTTCACGGAAGTAAACGTGATGACAGTTTGGTTGGGGTCTGTGTTATCTCCATCAAGTTTCGATGAATATGGTTGATGCGTCCATTATCTAATCTTCAGATCAAGTTGATATGGAAAAGAAGCATTGTGAACCATCCATAATCGCTCAGCAGGTTTTTGTGTTAGCTCTACCATTGTTGTTGTCTGATGCGGGCCCCACAAACTGCAAAGTTGTGATCTACAAGGGTAGGTTTTGCAGATGTTATCTTTAGCCCTCTTTGTGGGTAATTAGCTGTTTTCAGCGATACTGCAACATGACGGCGCGTGTGCTCGATTTCAGTGCTCAGCCGTGAGTTGTCCTGATTCAATTTAACAAGGCAAACCCCGCTCGACAGGCCAGATGATCGCGTGATGGCATCAAGCCCTCTAGGATTTTCACAATGCCAATGACACCAAGCACACAGAAACAGACTCGACTCGTCAACGTACGTCTTGACGAAAACTATTGTCATTCATGGGATGAATCCGCTGCAATGCGCGAAATACTTCAAAGCTTTCTTGACGGTCTTCTTACCGCCAACAACGTTCAGCGCAAACATGTGCGCTTTTCATACCGGCAGCAAGCTCAAAAACGTATATGGATTGCTGAGGCACCTTCGCATCTGACCGATAATCCCAACCCAGAAATAGGGCGTATTGAATGGGACATGAACACATTGGATATGATCATCACCGTAAGTGTACAAAATTGGTTTCAAAGCAAAGAAAGGTTTCTAACTTTCAAAGTCTTTTGCTATTGCGCGATGTTTCCGAGCAGAACGAAAACGTTGCTCTCCTTGACAGCGTGTGGTATATGGGCAACTCAGGGAAGCAGAGCGATGAACTCATCGGCACACACGGCGAAGGCATGAAAGTTGCAATTCTTTGTCTTCTTCGAAGTGGAAGCAGCGTCACGTATTCGAGCGCACATACAGACTGGAACTTTTTTCTAAATAGGGCTTCTGACTCTCGCAATCGCGTGTTGTTCATGAGAGCGCGATCACGTCTACACCATTATCCGAAGCTAACTGTACATATCTCCAATGTCAGTATCGACATGTTTGAGGTTGAAAAGTACTTATCTTTTTCACAAGGTAGAATAAGTACTTTAGCGTACAGCGTTTGTAAATCAGGATCGCTTCTGGTTACCACAAACGAACAACCTTCAAAGCGCAAAAAGCTTCCGTACAAAGGCTGGGTTTACGTCAAAGGCCTCTTTATATATCAGGCACCACAACTAATGGAACCAATCAATTTCCTCGACTGAAGTAATTTACTTCGGGATCGGGAGGTTCTGGTAGAAATGCCACAATTGATACGCAGAATAGGAAATATATGGGCTACAAGACTTCGTTATGAGAGTCGTTTAGGTCTGGACGAACGTATCTACACGAAGAAACTGGTTGAGTTCAGCCAGAAACGCCCACAGTTGATGGAAACACAGTCTCTAGAGTACATGACGTCGAAAACTGCAGATGTGGTGCTCGCGTACTTGAGATTGGAAATTCATGAAAACATCTTTCCGTTCTTTGTTGAAAAGCCAGACGAAGCCAAGGTTATTTCACAGACTCTCAAAAGGCACACGTACCCCTGTTCGCAAGCACTTTTTACATTGCTTCGAAAGAGCTCAAACGTGCTGTCGATTGAGGAAGCACAGAAAGAGGCGTTTGTGAACGCTGTCACGGCGAGCGAAGAAGTTCAAGAATTGCAATTGTGTCGTATGGTAAGGGATTTTGTTTCCCGCGTTGACAGGGACCTTCAGGTACTCGTCAAAAGTAATGCTTTACTTGACACCTATGTTTCAGGTTCTACTTTTTTTGTCAGTGAAGCACTAATAACGAGCAAGGCGAGCAAGGCAGAAGTCATCAACGTTTTGAACCAGATCGAGTTTGAACTCGTTCAACATGTTTCTGAGAAAGATTTTAAGCGTATTGCGCTAGCTTGTAAGAACTTTATCGCAAGCAGTGCATTTTGGACGTACATTGAGGATGGTCACAGTCCAATGGCCTCAGGTTTGGATTCAATGACGCAAGTGGAAAACCAGGACACGCCACTCCCACCACTGATACATGATGATTCAAATAACTCTAATCATCATTCTTCACCACCGTCCAAAAAGTTACGCCTAGCTGATCCCGAGCAACCGTCTGTCGAGGTCATTAACCATGATGATGACAACTTCAAACTGTCGAACGAAGTTATCAAGGTAGAAGATTGCAGTACTCTGAAACAGGAGAACCACTTACTCAATCAAGCGAGAAGTGACAAGGCCCCGGTTGGGGATGATATCGTCATGAAACGTAAGCAAAGAAAATATGAGCGGACCAACTTTAGACTTGGAAACTCATATTGTGTGGAACTTGTAACACCGATCGCAGAAAAGCAGAAATCGGTCTCCTTCAGTCTGAGAGCAGGCGAAAGTTGCAAGAATATACCAGTGACACAAACGACGGAGGTAGAGATTCCCGAGGGTTGCGAAATGCATCAAAAAGACGGTAGGGATCTTTCATTTAGTGTCTCTGTTAAGAAAACTTCAGTTAAAGAAGAACCTGTCCAATAAGTTGGGTTATTGGGAAAAAAAAAAAAAAGTATCTTAACGTACGGCGGTCGTGATAGCGGCAGCAGTAGTAGTGGTGAGAGTTTAGGCACCAGATACTGCTACAGATGTTCCGACAGCAACGGCAACCTTACAGGGACAGCGGCAACGACTGCGGCCACCGCAGTGGCCACACAAGGGCCGCGGTAGCAGTGGTATTGTACTGGAAACTGCGGCGGAAGCGGCAGCGATACCAGACGCAGGAGCGGTATAGTAGCAGCAGGGGGCTTTGGTTGCCAAAGCAGCGGGAACAGCGGCGGGAACAGCGACGGGATCGAAATTAGCGGTAACAGTGGCCTTGAGTAGTGGTTGAGGCATTGGGAGCGGGAGAGGCAACTGCAGAGAGAGCAGTCTCGAAAGCTGCGGTGAAAGCCGGGGCGGCGGCAGCCTCGGAAGCGGCGACTGGTAGCGGTGGTAGCAGTGGCGATGGCGGCCGTAGGTGGTGGTGGCAATGATTGGAGAGGTAACGGCAGAGAATGCAGGCTCGACAGCGGCGGCGATATCAGAGGCGGCCAGATCAACGGCGGCCAGATCATCGGCGGTAGCAGCGGCGACAGCGGCCGTAGATGGGATTTTTTTCTATGGGAACAGCGGCGGTAACGTTCATGATAGCAGTCGCAATATCTGCGGTGAAAGAGGGAGTCCCAGCGGCAGCGGCGGCGAAAGCTAGAGCGGAGCCAGTAGCAGCAGCGAGTTCGGTGGCGGCAGCGGTTGCGATAGCTGCAGCGGCGGCGGCGGCATTAACAGCAGTAACGACAGAGGTGGCAATAGCAGCGGCGACGGCGAGAGAAAGAGCAGCAGCAACAGCAGTGGCGGAAGCGATTGGGTTGACGTCGTGTTGACGACGGCGCCAGCGATAGCGTCGGTGACAGCTGTGGCGGGAGTAGCGGCGGTTGGGGCGGCGGGACGCAGGATATCAATGAAAAAGAGAGAGACGTCTGTTTGTGTCTGGGAAACATTCGGCACCGGAGATTCCAGATCCCTCATGTCAGTACTGCGCAAGGGCAGTATTGACATGAGGGATCTGGAATCAAGATTCCATTCACAGGTAAGATGAATGCCATGTTGAATGCATTCTTTTATTTGACTGCCTTGAAAGCAGAGCATTTGAATACATTCATGTATTTGAATGGTTCACAAATATGCTATTCAAATGCATTCAATTGTTTTGAATGTCTTTATCAGCAAGAAAGAGAATGGTATATCCCTAATACCGTATTTTAAGGTACAGTATAGTGTACCCTACTTCTCTTGTGGTAAAGGAGCACAAGAATGCAACCGTTTTGTTTATCGAAGCTTTGAAGTAATGCTGATAATGTCTTCTTTGCTGTCAGGAAAATTCTAGTGTTGAAACCAAGTACTTCTGTAGATATCACACTTTCCTTGAAGCAGTTCTTCTTCTCTTCAGAAGCTCAAAAACAGGCTAAGGTACAGTATACTGAACCTAGTAATTCTCAGTTTGTAGATTGAATTGTTATCTCATTACTTCTCGTCATTTCAGAAATCACGTACTAACTTGCGAAAACCGCTTTAAGCAATCTATCTTCTTTAATGTCGTTCTCAAATCTAATCTTAGAAAGAAGCACATTTAGCTATCTTCTTTGTTAGAATGCTGATTACCCTCATTTTTCTTCGACCATCCGTTGGGCAGTGGTACAGATCTTCTTTGCAATACACGCTGCGAATGTCAAAGCGACCAGCAGCTTTTCTTCAATGACTGATAAAGACGAACACACAACGCAACAGAGCAATGTGAACAATGATATGTTGATCGATAAACACGCCATTCCGGCTTCTTCGAACCGCATAAGACGCACGACGTGGCTTTCTTCTTTTGTATCTGTTCATGTCCACTAACGTGTAAACGAAGCTTAAAACCATCTCCATGGTTGAAAATTTTCCATCTATGCCTTTCTTTTCTTCGTGCAAGGCGCTTAAGCCTTGTGATTTCGTTTCCACTTACATTGTGATGTTCTTCTTCAACATTGCAGTGATTGCGTTCAATAGAGTCTGCGTACTGAACCATCTCTCGAGATAGATGATGAATAAAGTCAGCAAAGGATTGAACACAATTTAAAGCATGACGGTAACTGTCAAGATTTCCAAACAGTTCGGGAGACTCCAGTCTATCCTTACGTTCTGTCATACGCTACGCGATAAACCCATTGACAACCAACGTTTTCAATACTTGAGTAACCAATTTTTGCTCCCACTTAAAATGCGAAGTAGCCGACCTCAAAATTGCCCTCGTCTGAGTAGATCCATCAACCCCACTTTTTGTCTTTGAGTATAACGATTGCAACGCATGTTTGAATACTTTGATGGGAGGAAACGGTCCTTGTTGTTTCACTCTTTGATTAATCACACTCCAAAAGGACAGTCTCCTTGCCACAATAATTCGCAGCTCATTATCAACAAAGTCAGGTATGGTCGGCTCTTTCTCATGTGCCCAGCAAACAATACGCTCGACAAAACAACTGAGTTCTTTGATAAGAATATCTGTTTGTTGGTCGTCACAAGTAATCAAAACCTTTTAGATCATCCCGGTTTCCCCAACACAAACATAAGGACACATGTTCACATTTAGAACAACAATCTGATGCATTACTTGTCCCATGTGTTCGGCGGGAACGTACTCTCTCACCAACGGTGAACCTAACTTTCCCACGAGCAGTTCATCAGTAGCTCGACCAACGACAGACTCTAAAGTATTCCTGCTCACCCGCGTTTTGATTTCGACAGACGCCAGAGCCAGCCACCTGTTGTTCGTTTTAATTCCGGTGACTGCTCTGCAGCCAACTTTGTCTATTCCTTTCATTTGTTTTTGAAGCTCCTCTAAATCTACCAGAGCGACGCCATCTGGAGAAAACGCAAAGTATTCTTTGTCCTTTGCAGCGAGTAAACCCACCTCAAAAAGATCTGCTACGTACGGTAACTCCTTCAGTGCGGATAGAACCATTTTTTCGTTAAGAGTTCCGCGAAGCATAGCTTCTGTGCTTCGCTTGGTACTGAACCACGATGCTGCAAATTTGTTGACCCACTCTCTTGGGCATTGGTTCGTCACAGCCGTCCGAGCAGTCATTCCGAGAGGTGCCCTAACAGTGTTCCTCTGCAATAAAGCCGTGCCCGCTAAGGTTGCAGTTACTCTAAACTGCCGCAGCACAAACCAATCCGCACATCTTTGAGCTGTTGTTAGCACAGTACAAGAAAGCTTCAGCGCTGTTTCAGTTAGAGAGGCGAGCGGAGTTTCGAACTTCAGACCCATGAATAGGTGAGAGCAGTACGTTTCCCCTTTCGGTACCGCAATCCAACAATGCAGTCTGTTTCGTAGGTCTTCTGGAATGTCGTATAGAAACCTTAAGAGATTTGCAAACTTATCTGTTCCGTGCTCTCGGATGGCAGCAGCACGAATTGCTCGTTTTTTTCCAGTCGTCTTAGAACGGGCATAGTAGGCCGCGGAGCCCATTAAGGCAGAATCGTTTAACACAAATGGTGTGCCCGCCAGCCTGGGTTCAGTGTCATTTGGATTCTCGCGCGCAGATGCACTCTCAGAATCTGAAGCATCTCCATCTTGATCGTATTTGTCGCTTCCAGGGCGCAAGAAGGACGCTCCGACAAAAGGATGACACTTAATAAGATGCTCCGGCATTACGCAGATCGTACTGAGACCTTTCTCCTTCATGATCTCTAAAAGCTCCCGCTTACCGTATCCTCTATCGGCGGTGAGTAATAAACCGCCCAATGACTGTTCACCTCTTCCGTCAATTAGCTGATCTACAAGTTTGTCCACCGCTTGCATCGTAGACTCACCTCGCCGCTTGAATCGCACTCCTAAAACAACACGCAGCAATGCATCTGCAATTACATCAGCTGCATGTCCCTCTCCATCTGCTTTTCGGTTACTGAGCGTCTTGACTTGGTTATCTTTTGCCCTCGTCCCATAAAGGTCGTCGTCAAGTGTCGCAAACATGTGTAGTGGCACAAAGAAAACCTTACGAGTTTCCTCAAAAGTAGAGTTTTCAAAAACCGTTAACTGTCGTGTTTGGTCTCTCTGACACAGCCAAGTTGAACGGCTGACATTCCGTATTGTTGGAGAGTACGCCATAATGTTCTTTGTAATGAACTGGACCCGTGCAAGAGTAGGTGGACTTATACCACTTTCGTGCATGATAGAAATAGTTTTCTCGAAGCTAAAGCCAGTACAATGAGAAAATAACAAAACCGCCAAGAACCTGTACCCGTCGTGAAGTCCAAGGGAATCACATTCAAGATTTCGTAATAGAATCAACTCGTTCAACCACTCAATGTGCTTCTTCAGGATAGGTTCAATTAACAATGAAACAAAGCTTAGTCGTCTTTCGGGTAAAACGCGCGCGTTAAGCTGCGTTTCCAGATTTGATACTACAGAAAGACAGAACAATCGTGCTCGTTCACTCATCAAGGTCTGGGTGAAGGTAGATTCAATATCAATTACTGTGGTTTCCAAATCTTCAAAACTCCAATCTGCAGTTCCTTTCATGAAAGCCGAGCGCGAGGTGGTTCGTTTGCGGCCAATCTGGCAACGACCTGTCTTCTTTCCGGCATGTCGAGGTGAACTTTATTGCCTTGCTATGCGAGGAGTAGATCTAATGTGCGCTTCTGGTGCATTTTTGCTTCTTAGCCTCGCAATTGGAACATCAAGATCGCTATCATGATCAAGATGTTGCTCTTGTATTCGACTGTGCTGGAATCGTGCATAGACGTGTTCGATTTCGTCGGTATCGGTCAGAGGAGTGCTGCTCATGGTCTTTGGAAGACCTTAGAATGGTTGGGGCGGGGTTTTGGGTCTGGCAAATTGTTGTGGAAGAAATACCCTGTTGCTCAGGACACAGGTAGCGTTGAGCTCTCGTTCAACTTGTTCTGAAATCCAAAAAGGCAGATTATTCCGGATGCGGGCTTTGCTGTACGCATAAGAAAGTCATTAATCGATAATTGAGTCATCTTAGGGAGACTCAATCAGGCTGTAAGGTACAGTATACTGAACCTTAGGAAGAAATGGCAATTTCCAAAAATAGCCAAGGTTCAGTATACTGTACCTTGGCAGTATTAGGGATATTACCATTTGAATGGTGGTTTGAGTGTGACACGTGTTCAACTATTACTTCTTGCCGATGCATATCTGCGACCTCGTATCCACCTTAACCCTTTTGGGACTGATCCCTTAAGTCCAGCAGAATAGCTTTTTAAGCGTGCAGTCTTATTGGGTAACGACAGGAAACCTTTGGATATCGCGACGCTACTTGTTCGGTTTACTTAAAGTCTATCTCAATAGCTTTAAGATAAACTCGTCTTATTGGGTACAATTCAATCGCTTCCTGATACATCCAGTTACTACTGTTGTTTTCTTCTTTGGAGGGAACTCCTTTCATTAAAACCTGTCGTCTACTATGTGCAACAAGTTTCTTACCACAAGGCCTGCATGAGATCTTAATCTCAATCTGCGCTCATGAGTTTGTGGTATGGTTGCGGTCGTGTACAGTAAACGCCAGACACACAGCTATCCCAAACTGACCAGCAGACCGCCAAACTCAGTGACCACCATGCTTCACACTCCGTTCACTCTACCTTGGTCATATTCGCAGAGCCTTTGTCGATTACTTTCCTGCTGCGCTTTCTTCTTCAGCACTTTAAAAACCTCACAAATTTTCCAAACCTTTCTCAAGCATTTTGATTCCCAGTGCGATGGCAATTGCATGAAAATGTTAGCGCTTTGATGCGCTCAACTTCTCAAGCGCTTTCTCGTTTCGTTTCGAAGATTTCTAAAGCAATCACAGTATGCAGCAAAAGTAAACTCTACTCACTATTCTAGGTCTTTCTCACAGCGCAAACACTGGTGGACATGAATGCAATTTTGAAACTGTTGGAGAACTGTTTTGGGACAGTGTCGATTCTGAGGAATTTGTAGTCACAGCATTGGCTGCAGCTAAAGAGCACAATATATACGAGAACGTCCCATATTGCGCAAAATGGCGTGAGCGAAGTGGATTACACTTAGCTAAGGATGCTCTCCTCAGAAGGGCGTACGCACACAAGAGAGAATTCGGCCTCTTTCAGATGTTTCTCAACAATACGTGTCTCAACTGTATTCGTTTGTGGCCGAGTGCAGAGCTAAAGAAACGAGAAAAGAGGACCAAGCCACTTCGAATGGATCAGCTTATGGCCTATCTAGGTCTCGAGCTCGCAACATCCGTGCACCGCTTGAACCGCTTGAAAGACTTCTGGAGCTCTTCAGATTTGTTGGGAATAACATTCTTCAAGAGGGTCATGTCCCGGGATTCTTTTTTATCAATTCGTGCAGCCTTGCGTATCTACCCCGCTTACGAACATGACGTAGCGGTGTCGGACCCATTAGGGCACAATCGCCAGTTGTTGGAACATTATGCGAGGAATGCGGCTACCCCAGCAGTTCCTGTTGGTGTTAGTACTCTCGACGAGAATACAATCAGGTGCAAAGGGCGCACTCAAGCGCGCTCGTATATTAAATCCAAACCAGTGAAGTTTGGCATTAGGTTTTATGCTGTGGTAGAATGGGCGCATGCGTACTTGCATAGTCTTCAGGACAACGGCTCTGGGAATACTTCTGGCCAAAGCCCGGTGCAGAGGTATACGAATGTGTTTCGGGACCTACGTAGTGCAGTAAATCGCAAGATAGATGGTAACTTGGTGGCTAAATCATCGGCTTCGGCACTCTGGTGTACACAAGTGGCACACCAAACAAAGCTACACGCCACACCGACGAATGGAAGATTGATAGTGATGGACAACTTCTACACGCGCCATGTGTTGGCACACCAACTGGATATTCTAAGTGATGGGGAGTGTAAGGTTCTTGGAACGGTTCGCTTCAATAACATCGATGGACTCAATCGCCCTGCTCTGAAAGAGGCTATGGAAAACATGAAGAGCGCAAGACGAGGAGATTGGTGCCTGGTTCAGGTATTTGAACGCAGCGATGTCACAAATGCGCCTCCGAAAGTAGCCCGTAACGCCGGCTTCATAGTCTTCAAGGACCGCGCCATCGTAACGTTTTATACCAACGATTTAGCCGATACGCCTTCGACGAGAATTCAGACTCCCAAAGTTGAAGCAGTGAGATGCGTCCATGGACTGGCCCGTTTAGAAAGGTGGACTGGCAAAGAGTCAATGACACGCACGACGCTCCAAGTTCCATCAGTGATTGTAGCATATAATCTTTTTATGAATGGAGTTGACCGGTTTGATCAACTCAGATCTACATCGGCCACTGTACGGAAAGAGAGGAGAGTGCCAATGAGTCTGCTTTCTTTTGTTCTCGATGCAAGTGTTATAAATGCACATGCACTTCTAAATGCTATTGCGCAGGAGAGGACTACGATTATTGATGTTATGCAGATGAAGCACCGAATCATCCAGCAGCTCGTCGCAGAACATGTCGAATACAAGCAGCAACGTGCTGCACTAAACACCATTTGCACAATGGAAGAGAGCGGGGCCCTTACTGTATCGAACAATGCGATGCATAGCAGAGAGCATATTCTGTTGGAGACAAAGGACGCAAAAGCGTACGGTGCCTTCTGTGTACTCTTGGAAAGGCTGGGCATCATGGAATCTATACAATGTACTCTTGTAGTAAGTGCAAAAAAGGGTTCCACGTGAACTGCTTTTCTCTTTTTCACAACAAGGAATCGCTTCGCAACATTCGTCCTGATGTACATGAATCACTTTTATCTTCCGAACAAGTTCTATCCTCCAAGCAACACAGAAATCGATACAACAAAGTAACCACAACGCTCGCAACCGCCAAAGTATTACATAAGTAAATCTAAATTTCTTTGAATCCCATATACGCCCCTTTTTCATCAGGCCAGATTGTTCGAATACCTTCAATCACACATTGCGGAAGTTGAACTCGGTTACCGGATCGTAGGAAACCGTGGCGTTCGTATACGTAGGCTTTGTAGGCCGTTTTACGGGCCGTATTATTGCTCCCGTTTGGTACGCCCAAGACAGGATAATCGACTGATGTCTTTTCTACTACTGCAGCTCCAAACTGGAGCCAATAGCAGGGCGTTCCTCCGCACTTATGGCACGCAACGTCTTCATTTGCGGGGGTCACGGCAAGAACTGTATTACAGAAGACCTGGCATTGGGCGCTTTCATCGGAGGATTTGTTTGGAAGTGACGCACGGTTGGTGAGAGAAGTGTGAAAAACTGTGACAGCATTTCTTGAGCGCTCTATAGAAACAACACATGAGGATTTTGGGCTGTCTTTCTCCGACTTGAAGGTCTCTGGTTGTTTTGGTGTGGGTTTGCACGGTGAAGTTTGAAGTATTGGAGTTTTGTTTCCATCGTCGTCCATACTGGTGCATGACGTTGGGAGTGGTCATAGCATTGAGGTTCACCTCACCGCTGCAGTGCAGCTGCACTCTTTACAAAATACGTAGAGTGCACCTGATTGTTGATTGAAACCAAACGTCGATTTCAATCAATCAGAGCTGCTCTGTCATCCACATGTTTAAGTATTCACTTGCGCTCTGATTGGATCGTTCGTAACGCTATCTGACTAGCGTTAACAATTCTCAGTCCCAAAAGGGTTAATATAGTCTTATAACCTTCAAATAGTCCTGATACTGGGATTAAAATGATGATCACAACGCAAGAAGCTAAACCCCATTATTTCTCGCTGTAGCGTGCTGCTCTTTGGCGATCTTTATTGTCGGCATGGTCAAGAGGCGTCAGCGACGCTCTTCCATTCAAGGCGCAGCGCGGCTTGAACCAAACAGAAACACAAAATGTCCCCCATCCCGTGAGAGAAAACGCCAGTATTCATTTGAGCTCTGCATCGCAAAGACCTCAGATACCATGCGTTCAAACCCGCAGCATCCGCTTACAATAACTCATGACCAAAAAGGGCGGTCAGCTGTATTCACGTTTGACGGTACTTGAATAAACTGCAAATTGATATTGTTCGCAAGACACAGTGCGGCGAAGCGACAGCATCTTAAAAAGAGCGGAACTGAAGACGACCGCCATATAGAAAAGGCCCCCATCGTCACGGCTGAATCAGTGAAGATAATAACCTTTCGATTTTTGATTCCTTTTCGGACAAGCCAAGTAGAAGCAAGAATGGCTGTTGATGTTTCTAGCATGTTAATATGCTCTTCTTTTCTCCAATAGTGCGTAAACGTTAATTTTTATTGCTGATTTTTGTAAGGCTCTAGAATGTTACTCGAGTATTGAAAGCTCTTATTCAATACACCACATCGCTTCCCATAAAACCAAAACTGTTCACCATGTTGGGCTGAGATCGATACGTACATTACGGCTCCAGCTTTGAGCGAAACTTCGAAGGATATTGCAATTTTGGACATAGGCAGGTTTGTTTCTAACATTGCAAGTGGCAGTAGGCTCGAAAAAAGTGATATTTCACGGCGCATTTGTGGGATGAGTTTAAACTCACTGTCTTTGGTAGACAAAAAAGAAAATACTGAATTCAGGCACGACAGTAGAGGTCTTCTTAGAACATCAAACCAGATTATTTTCCGCAGAAATGACTGACATGACCTTGTCTTCACAGTATCCGTGCAGTATATGCCAATTTTGCAGAGAGATATTTTGTTCAGCTTAGAAGGGTTGGGGCGAATAATATGTACAGAAAGATCCCATTGACATCCAATAAAGGGAATGATGTCTTTGACAACAGTTTGCGGTGCGCATGATTTGCTCTCCTTCACAGGAAGATTTGCTGAACGAAGCACCGCACGAAGTATGCGATGGAAGAGAGGGACAGCTCTGTCGGGCCATGCGCAAGCGGCAGTGCTGATATCTTCGATTATGTGCAATGCCATGCACGTGGATCATGTCAGGAGAAATGGGGCTGCAGCCTTGGTGAAGTGTAGAAACTTTTCATCTATATCTGTTGCGATTCTTGACTGCAAGAAGATATAAAATGCTTCGTCCAGCAGTTTTGCTGCGAACGTATGGGCAACGAAAACTGACCACTTAAATCCCATTTGGATTGTCGCTTGGCAGGGACGAATTTCTTCCAGCATATGTGATTCGTCGAGATGCAATCTCCAAAGCAGCCGAGTGCCCAGTCTTGGCGGTAATGCCTGGAGTGTACCTTTTTGCATTGGGAATAGTCTCGATGTTTCGAGGGGTAATGTGATGTTATGAAACATATTCTGGATATCTAGGTAAAATTCGGAGATGCTGCTGTGATCCGCATGGAGTGCTTCGAATAGTCCTGGATCTGGCAGCGGGGTGTGCGGAGGGTCGAGTAAAAGCTCGTTCTCCGCCCTGGGCCACGATATGAGTCTGTCTTGCACAGTTATTTTGGTGACACCAAAGAGGGTCATCTCCAGCGCATCTAGTATGGCGGATTGGGATCAGTTTTCGCAACTGATAATACTCGAGTTCAACATGCCTGCCGCGTCGGCGCGGTCTAACAGGGTGTGGTATTCTGATAAAGAGGCATGGAGCATCGAAATTGCAATGAAGTTCGTGGCGTTCTCAATCTTAACGGTTTGCAAGAGCTTTCCACTGATGATTGCACCAAAGCTCTTGTGCGGATGATCTGAGAACAGATCTCGGACATGAGTCGGTAGCCGATGAAGCCAGACTTGGGACTGCTCAGTGATTAGGGGTTGTCGAGGTGGAGGAAGGGACAGTCGCTAGGCCTTGATTCGTTTGAAAGAACCTCTCAGAAACAACGAGTCTGATTCTTTCAAATGCTGTTCAACATCACGATGGAATTGGGCTGCTTTCCTCTCGACTGCCAATATGTTGAAGGTGAGAGACTTCTTGATAGTGATTCGGGGTCGCTTCTTGAGCCGTGAAAGAAGGGACCTCGTTGCACCTCCCTGGGAGCGGTTTGGGGCGATACATTGCTCTCTTTGCACTTCCGGGGATAGGCTGGGACCATAGTAAAGGTCTTTCAGGGCTGCGGCACACTGATTGAATGCGGCGTTGCTGACGTAAAGAGACGGTAATTGAGGAAGGGGGAAGATCCGGTGTTTCGAAAGGGTAATGTGAGCTACATCTTTTCCTGTCTGGTTTCCTCTTTGGGTTCCGTTTCTCGAGCGCCCCGAATTTGACGAGGGTTTGAGCGCGCATCTTTCATGGCTTTTATCGCTAGGTAGCGCTTCTTCTGGTTCGTGAGCAGACGCGTCACAGACTCCTGAAGAGCGTTTGACCTCACTTTGCACTGCGGAACGTACTCTAGGAGGGGGCATTACTTCGCTCCAGGCGTCGCTCTTGTTGGAGTGCTCAGTATCTTTTGATAGAGCCTCCTGAACGTGGAGAATGGCGTATAGCCTACGCAGTCCGACCTCGATTGAGGGAAGGCGTTCGATGGCCTCTTTCGGCATGTCGAATGTAAGAAGATCCAGGTGAATCATTCGACCGAGAGACACTGCTTCCATTTCGGCGGCGAGCGGTTGTCCGGACGCTCCACGGTTCCAGTGTTGGAACTTTGTCTGGAGAAAGTTCGGTATGCCGGAGCCTCTAGAAGTCAGCATTGCCAAAATCGAAGGCGCCATGAGCTCCTCCACCATAAGACTGGTGGAGCATAGGCCTCTTCCCGGGTAGTGCAACAAGTGTGCGTTTTCTGCCGACAACAATCCTATGGAGTAGGTCTTGGGGTTAATGTCGTGTTTGCAGCGTTTCTTGGGAGGCCGCTGCTCGTCTTCATCTGAGGAATCGTTTCCTTCGAGAGCATTGCGCGGGGCTTCCAGTGCCGCAGGACTGGAACGCAGCGCTCTGAGAGGTGATACGTCTGTGCGGGAGGAGACCAGGCGGTTCCCGTTGGGTGCATGATCGGTGTTGGCTTTTATCAGGCTTTCGAGGTGCCAGAATATCGTAATTGAAGCGGTCTCAAAGGGGTTCTCTGTTGGGATTTCTCGGGGAGAAAGAGTTTGGTCCACTGTTAATGCTGATTGCATGAGAGTGAGCAGCTCATTGAAATTCGTGCTGAGAAGCTTCCGAATGTCTGAGGCAGACATTCGCATGAGCTTGGCGTGGTTCTGAAGATTGGCATTGGTGCCGGGGCTTTGGGTAGCGGGTACTGCTTCAAGTTTTCGTAGGCGGAATACACCCGCGAGAATTTGCTCCTTGGAGGGAGATGCGCCAAGATCTTTGGGAACAGAGGGCGGGGCATTGGTTGACATATTAAGCAGCTGCTCTATGGGTAGCTGTAAGAAGAACATATGATCTTGCGAAGCAAGATTTCCATAGGATGGAACGGGTTCGTTTTGCTCTTGTGGAGCTGGTGCTTGTGACATAGTTGGGGCTGTCTTGTTATTCTGAGTGCTTTCAATAATGGTTGCTCGAATGGGGTTGGTTCCCTGCTTTTGGTCGCGAGGCAAGGGAGATTCGTTTGGGTGGTGTTATATTACTCGCGTTTCTTTCCGGGTTTGGTTGACCTAACCGCATCGCGAATGTTGGATTGGGATCATGGGTGAACCGGAAGGTGTCCTTTCGTTTCACTTTGATTGCTTGGCCCGAAGATTAGAGCGGGCTTCAGTGTTTGAATAAGGCTGCGAGTTGACGGTCACAGATTTGTCAAATGATCTTGAAAAGATTCCGCGTGTTGACGGATTAGTTCATGTGCTTCTGCGGTAATATTCATGTCTAAGAGCCACGATTTGCCGTTGTCTACGTAATACGGGAGAGGGTTGAGCGATTTCCATCTGCCATTAAGGGAAATCTGCTTAACGGGAGTGTCGTTGATGCAATCCTCGGTAGCTCTGCCTATTCTCGCCGAATGGGTGGAAAAACGTGTTTGCGATAAGCCATAAGCACCCGCAACACTTTTGAGATGTTTTAGATACGAGGCATATCCAATCTCACCACAAGCCTTTAACTCGTCGGGACGGGCAGCGCGCAAGGCGCTTAGGAAGGTAGGTTATAATATGTTGGTCATAAATAAGGACAAACTGCACTCGGCCAGTCGTTCTGGAGGTTTTGGCATCGATTATGTTGACTCCAGCAACGTTCATGGCAAAGAAAGTCATTCGAATATCTCCCAGAAACGCCATCCGAGACTATAGAAGATTTAGAGCTTCAGAGACTCTCAAGCAGCCTCCGTAGCAAAGGAGTAGAACTGCTGCCGAGTGACAGAGATGTTGCTGGGTCAAACGCCACGCAAACGCGAATGTGAATTCTTTTGAAAGCCGGGCTGCACTGGAGGATGGCTCGAGGTGTTTCCAGCCTTTAAAGCAACTTCAGGCAAGACCAAACTCTTCACGGTGATTGGGAAACCTTAAAAGCAACATGCAAAGCAGGCTTGACATTTCTTGTCGCTGGCCTGGCCTTGGATCGCTGACGTAGCGGTTTTGGATGTACACAGATATCAGCTGGTACAAAGAGATGTTGTCAGACCTTATGGTCGCGCATGCTGTGCGAAACCTTTTATAGGCAGACATATACTTTAGCTGCGTGGCGTCGTTAATGGTCGGAGCGATTAGAGGGTTCTCTTCGAAGAAGGCTTCCGAAGGAACCAGGAAGTGGACGTTCGTGAGCCCTGGTGATGCAAAGGGTGCTGTGTTGATTTACGCTAGATTGCCGCATGCGTTAGAGTGCTGCGGAAGAGTAGGACTGAGAAGCAGAGCGGCGCTTTCGCTAAACGTCTGTGTTTCAATGTGGGTTAAAATGTCCTCAAACTGAGGCGGATTGCTGTCTTGGTTATCTTGAGCACGACTTGTGTCGTTGAGTGCTCTGCGAAGGCGGTTCTTATTGCGTTCGCGTTTTTCGTGCTTGATTTGCAGCATGAGTGCTGCGGACGGAGACAGATCTCTGCTACTGAGCGAATCCATGGTTTATCTCGAACAAACAGAAGGAGGGTCGAGGGACGCAGGGGGGGATCAGCTGGCGCTGTGACGGGTTACTTGACTCAAACGGACCCAGGGAAGCTCCAGGGACGCAGACAACGTCAGCGTGCGCGTGCGCCCCGGCGGCTGGCGCTCCGAGCATCCGACTGCCAGGCAGAGAGCAGAGCAGAGCTCTTGTATCCGCCGGCGTCGTTCTCTCGCATGCAATGGCGCCGCACGTGTCGCTGTAATAAATCTTCTTCTGCGTTCCTGGAAATTCCACTGCTTTGGTTCTGAAACATAAAGATTTAATGCTTGAGCATTCGAAATTCAGTCAATAATGTTTTGAATGGATTAAGTAATAACATTTTGAATGCATTTTATTACTTTGAATGGTCTTTGCTTGATCCTTTCAAATGCAGTTGCACGGTATAAATGCTGTAAGCATGCATAAATTTGAATGCCTTTAACCGAGCCGTAAGAAGGTTTTGAGTGGCAATTTGTTCAAAATGCAGTCAAATGGTAGTCCATTCATTCGACCTGAGCTGCCCTTATAGGCTGCCTCAAAAGTGACTTCTTAGCTTCGCAGTTCGGAATGGGATGTAATTAAATTACAAATTTTGAGTTTTCTTTAGGAAGTAAGGCTACTGATGTCCCCTCGCAGGATGGGATGCGGCGCAATGAATGGGTGCATCCAGAAATACCCAAAACCCCATCTCACCAAAACTTTGGCGCCGTTCAGAAAAACCGAAGTACACAGCGTCCCAGAATTTGGCGCCAATCTCCAAAACAGTAACACCGTATTTCGGTTAAGATTCCTCCTCTTTTTTGTACCTTAATAACTTACATCCACGAGCGAAGCTTCTGTTTATTGCCATTCGTAGCCATCATGACTAAAACACAAGACGCTACTCCGACATCCTCTTGTTTAAACCTCACGCCACTCGATCTATACAAGCCTAAATCTGACAAACAACCTAAAACTTCGCCTAAAACAAAAACAAAGTGGCAAACTAAACCACCCAACTACAACAGAGAGGATGTAAACATGCCGCTTGATCTTATGTAGATCGTAGAATCAACTGGTGCCAACATGTGGGCGATTGTTGCCGATAACTATGCAGCATACACAAACGAAGAACACAGACTAGTACTTGATCATGAATCTTTGAAAAGCAAGTACAACAAACTGTGTTTCACAGAAAAGAAAAAAAGTGACCCGACTTGCCCTCCGCCTGTGCGCAGATGCAAACACATTGCGCGAGAAGTACAAGCAAAAATGATGGCAATGGTTTTAGATAACCACTAGAAATCGAATGGAGACCATTAAATGGATGATGTTGGTTCCAGCGCTAACGCTGAAGCAGGCAGTGTACTTCAAACGTTATGCAAAAATGAGAACAAGCGCCGACTAGGCACAGGTGGTTTGGTGAGCAAGAAACAGAAGGTGGAAGATGTTTTGGTGGACAGATTGGATGCCATGACAGGCTTTATTGGTATCATCGCAAACTCGATGCAGTCATCCAGTGCCGCAACCGTCAACAATAACAATCTCTCTGTCAGTCAAGCCACGGTGAAGGAGGAGCTCTTATCCGTAAAGGACGAGACGAAGAGGAACATGGAGGAGACGAAGTCGATGATTGCGGGCATGAACACAGTTCTTATGCAGCTCTCCAAAACCCTTGCTGAGAACACCTATTAGAGCTTCGGGAAGTAATGGGATCGTCGATGACGGTTCTATCCCGTCAGGGTTTTTGCTCGCGTGGGCTTTTTAAGTCGGCCTTATGGCTCGCAGGCTCGCAATGGCGGACTTTACTCCTTGGGCAAGAGCCCGCGTTCATTGTGCAGGAGCGGTAAAGTAGGTGGTTGCGATCTGAATGCGGCCCATAAGACGCGTTCTTCCGTTCAGTAAATGACACGCTATCTCAATAATCATGCTTCGCCGCTTTGCGTCCTTCAGTAGTACTGTCTTGAGGCGTTTAAATGGGCTCTTTAACTCCTTTATGCCCCTCTCTGCACTCTGTCGTTCACTTGGCATTATGCGCTGCATACTCACATCTATTGCAGCCAGTTCGGAAGACTTCGGGACGTCAGTGGTTTCGTCTGCTTTCCGTGCGCGCAGTATCTTTGCGTTCGTACATTTGGCGTTGTTTACAAACGCTGAGTCACCGAGAATGGCCATGCCTGGGGGAGTCATTTCATCGCTGATCTTAGGATAGTAAAGGCCCAAAACGCCGGCTAACTTGTTGTCATGCCAACTGGCGGGAAAGTTTATAGCAACATATATGATTTCCCCAAAGAAATTAAAGACAAAAAGGATAGTGACTTCCTCCTGTTGCGTATATCCTTCGTAAAACGCGTTTTGTAGGTTAGTGTCTCTGTAGTTTTGACACTTGAACCTCCCCCTATCTGTTATGCCAAAAACGCCGCGAAGAAGTGGACCGTAGCCACGATTGTTTCCCATTACAGTCGCAGACTGTCTTATTTCATTTACATTGGGCCATCTTATGCCGAAAGAAGAAGCATCCGTACTACGCAGTGCTTTCTGCAGTACTAGTAATGAGTACTCATGCCATACTGTTATAAATGACGGCACTAGACCAAAGAAGACAGACAACTGTGCTGTGCTTGAGGACGTTTTCATGTAAAGCAACGCAAGTGCAAGCAAAGCGGTGGAAGACAGAAGTGGCTTCCTCCCTCGCTTGTCCTCGCTCTTTCGATACGGACTCCCATAGTTGCATTGCGATCTGTAAGTCTCAAACAGCGGCATAAGTGTGTCGTGAAACACCCTTTTGTTAAAGTTAGTTGCAGAAATGTAGTCGTTGTTTGTTCCTTAGCTTACGATCTGCTGCCAAGATGTGCGTTTTGTGCCGTCATTTGTGGGATGAAGCAGGCCTTGACGGGTATGTTTCGCCGCTTTGTGCGAGCGACTCTTCGATTGTCGCTTAGAGATGCTCAAAATGACGGCAATTGTTGTGACCACGGCACTGAATGCCACAGTGATGGCAGCTTTTTCGCAATTTTGCGTCATTGCAAAAGTCACGGGACGTCAAGTCGTCGTTTATTCGAGTGTTGGACGGTTTGAGGGTTTGACATCACCCGAGAAGGTGATTTTCAACGGCCAATTTTGGCGGTACGCTTGGCAAAATTCCCGGCTTCTCATTGGACTATATTTGGCCGGCTGGCTCTTTGATGTTTCTTGGATGCACCCAATGAACGAACGGGACACTTTCCCCTTGTGCGTCACGTCGTGCCTGGCATGTGCCTGGCACGACGTGCCGCACGACGTGCCGCAAGATATAGGTTACCCTATACCCAAATCGTTTAATTCATGGAATAAGTCATGACTCCAGTTCAGAAGGACCCCAAATCACAAATTTTCGAAAATTAAGGTCACTGTCACCTTTTTCAAAAAATCTTTTTGAATTCTGTCATCTTAGACTATCTAAGACAGTCATACGTACCTTAAAGAACTATGTGCGCACTATAAGTAACTACTGTATCCAGAATGCTACAGAGTGAGAACTTTGTCCGCGAGATTATGAACCCATTGCATTCTATTTTTCATAATCGTAGTGAAAAATTTATAATTTCTTTACAACACACATAAAATATAACGTTTGTTACAGCAACTTTGTAAATTATTACATCTGATTTTCAACTCATATAACAGGATATCTTTCCCACAGAAACTTTATAAGATTTCCTATTGACTTTGAAATGCATATGTAAATATATGTGTTTGAATCATACGACATCAACATTATATGCCTGTTACAGCTCTTTTATAACGAATGACATTTGCTCTTTAACTCCAATAAAGTTTTACCATTTTCACAAACCTTCCATAAAATATTATTTTTAAATTGCAACGCCCATATAAACTTATATTTTTTGCATCTCTAAGCTACAAAGATGATTCTTATGGTACATAATTTACTAACTCTATTTTTTTGAGAAATAACTTAGAATATTAGATGACATCATCGAAGATTATCTCACGAGAGTATCGTGTAAAAGAAAAGCCTGCCTTGTCTTAGCCGTTCTGCTGATTTTTATTACTATTTTTTCATCAAAAATGCCTATTAAACTGATGTAGTATACAAACGGCACCCACTGCTTCACTACAACTAGAACCAGAGATTTACATTTATCGATGGTAAACTTACACATATGTTTTGCAACCGAATAAATCAATCAAAAACGAAAGTAACGGATTCGACAAAGACGGAGGCCTATAATTTGCTGACGAATAGATCAATAAAAAGCAAAAAGTAAGGGATGCAACGAAATAAATGCTTTAATTATATTCGTTTTCATAAGCGAACTTCCATTCGCAGCTCAACCTTGCAAAATAAAAAATTGCAAATTTATACTTCAACCAAGTGAATATATGTGAATAGATGTTTTACTCGTCTCCGTACTTCCAGAACTATTAATGATTTCGTTTGCAGACCTTTCTTGTTCCGAGACCTGTTCTTTTGCTGTCAATTCTTTTTCCGCAGCACTGGCTATGGATGTAGAAGATCTTATCTGATGTGAATCATATGATAGAGATCGTGCCTTTACGAGCAAGACAGAAGATATCCTTTTAACGAAGAAAGATTGAATGTATAAGATATCTCAAAATGTCTCCGCCGAGAGAGGTCAAATAGTCGACAAACCTCCTCCGTACAGTCCCCCTCAAGAACAAAGTTTTGCTTCTTTCATTAATTTGGAGGGATAAGACTTAACAGAATAACCTTTTGTGGGACTTCTTCATATTCTTTGCGATCAAAGACAGCCAGACCGTCTTTGGTTTATCTACTGGGTAATCGCATACCTGTAACACGAAAATCGTTTTCCTCTTTGGGTATAAAGTGTTGGGCATCTAGTTCGGAGCGCTGCAAAAGTCCTCATGATGGTCTCTGGATCCAGAGACCATCATGAGGACTTTTGCAGCCCTCCGAACTAGATGCGATCCGAAGTTCGAATGAATTGAAAGGCGATTGTTCCGAAGTGGCAAGAGGTTCGGCAGACACCGAAAACATTGCCAATTATACTTCAATATCCTCATGAAGAGCTAACAGCGACAGCGAAGATTACTTTTGCGCGTCAAATAATCCAACTTTATATATGATCCGTCTAAATAATGTAATACATTTTTTGAGTTACTCCCCTGAACAAAAACGTATCTTCCAGCTTTTTCTGAGAAAAGAACGTTGGCCAAGGGACGAAATGTATCCGAATGTGACATAAGGCTTGCTAAGCAAGTGTTTCTCTTCGCCCAGAACGCATTTCTGCTGCTTTGCCAGCACGTTGACTTTGTTTCAAACTTGGATCAGATAAAATCTTTGCAACACGCTCAAAATCAGCGAAGAAGATATCCGAACTGGGTCTTTAGAGTTGGTAGGATGAAGTACATTCGAGATATGAGTGGTCAAGTCGCTGGGTCTAAACTACCAGATTTTACAGGATGAAAACATTTTGGTATGGAAGGAATCAAGGATCCAAAGAAGTTCTCTCTTGTTAAAATACCACCCCATTTGCAAGGGACAGATCAAGACCTTGTCGATAGTTTGGTTACATCTGCGACAAATGGAAGTTTGCCGAAAAGCTCTTCGAGTAGCAGTAAATGTCCGCCATACCCCCTAAGCGCTCGTTCCAAATTATACTGATGCCCCCTTCACATGCAGGAATCCCCTACACTGGTGCGTACTAAGTGCGATGTAGAGTACCATTACTTTCTTATGAAAGGAAATAGCGCTACAGAGTATTTATCTTGGGCTATTTTCGTCATAACTGGAGTACAAAAGCATACTCGGCCCAGAATGAAGCCCTCTTCGAGGCTAGTTCAGATACTTATCATCTATTTATGATGAGAATCTAATATTTCACTGGTCCAGGGATTCTAAGAAAGCTCGAAGAAAATTTTGGTTGTGCCTCCTCCCCTGCGACAGTGAAAAGTATTCTTCAAAACATTCGGAAAGAAATTAGTCCGTTAGGAAGGTCTCTAGCCGCGTTTCTAGAAATCTTTCGTAAGAAGAAGGAGCTCAGGGCAACTAAACACTCTTATATACTTGCAGTCGAAAATGAGAGAGAAAGTGATAATTTCAGCGCTGTTCGGGAACAAAAAGGTCTGTTAGTGATTTTCTGAAATTGCAGACTGCGTGAAAAATCTGCAATGTACCCACGATTTGGCTGTGATGGCACGTTTGGCATTGTTAATGGATATAACGAGAAAGAGGCCGTTTTATCATTCGCATTGGTTTCAATTGTGGCTAGGGATGAGGAAACGAGATGTGTATACTGCGTAATGCATCACGTTTGTACACGGAAAACCATGGGGTCCAGGAAATTACTATTCCACGAGTTCATTAGGCAGCTACGATTTCGCAGACTACAGGATCTACTCAATACCTCAGGAAAGGCTCGTCTGACTATGGCCACGGTCTTTGGAGCCACATATGCTTTTAGTTTAGCCACTGTTTTGAGCGACGTGTTACATTCAGGTTCTGTTATTGACTATATGAAGGCAACGGGAATAGACTGTGATGTTGATGCGAAAAGATGCATTCTCGAAAAGTTCAACCTTTCGTATGAGCGAGATCTTTTCCAGTGGGCAATAGGGACAAGAGACTTGACACTTAGTCAGCAGTGTGAGCAGGCTCTAGATTTCATGAAAGGAATGGGTGGGAAGTATAAATCCTTTGCAGACTGGCTGAGCGCTAACAAATGTGACTTTTCGTTATGGTTTCAGACGTTCAATTGCTCTATTTCTCTGGCAGAAAGATACAGAGCCCTTATTTTTGACACTAATTCAAATGAGTCGTATCACAATAGGGTGAAGTCCTTCCCCAAATTTGCAGAGAGAAATGGTCGTGGCGTGCAGTTTATGAATGCTTTGCAGCTACTACGAGAACTTGATCAAATCGACGCAGCAAAATCTTTGGAAACTTACTCCTCTTAATGGGTACCAGGAGACTTCTAGACCGAGGACACGAACGTAATCTAAGGCAGGAAAGCGAAACATTGCTGATGTCATAATTATTGATGAGCAACCGGTTTCAGCTCAGTAACCTAAGTAAGCAATGAAAAGAAAAAGTTGTACAAAAGCGCGAAAGGGCGCAGAGAGGGAGTCCAAGGCCTTTGAAGAGCTTATCTCTAAGATATCCGGACTTGAAAACATGCTAGGCAAAGAAATAGAGCAGAACCCTGACAAATACATTACTCACATGATTCTTCTTACGGAACTTACCCTGCATTGACCTCCTAAAGTATGACTTGCTTGTTTGTGTCATCAAAATAGCAATACATTTTTCTTAAAAGAATCTCTTTTTTTAACTTATTTAAAATTCTGATGCAAATGCTTTACTCTTCGTGTTATCAAAGACATATTATTATTTTATTTCTTATTAGAAAATTATGTTTTATGAAGTTTTAGCATATGAAGCATAATATTATGCTGGACAACAATTTGAGGTTTCGCATTATATTACATTTAATTCAAAGAGAAAAATATCTATGATTTCAACGTCGAGAATAAGGAATTATGACATTCTAGTATATGACTTAGTCTGTCCGGCCATAAACCTATTTTTCGGAAGATATTAGTGATGAGGAGATGTGTACGAAGTGGACATAAGCGTAAGCTGGACAGTAGACCTACAAGGAGAATTATGCTTTTGTTACCTTATTTTGCTTTTTGAACGTCTTGGGCTGAACAGACTGAATTACTGTCCCAATCCGGGCGAAAAATATACTAAAAAAGTTCTGAGTATCGAAAGTTGTAAGCTGGTATTCTGAAATGGAAAGCACAGGTAGAACTAGTGCGCCATGCACAAAACTATACCCTGTTCTTTCTCTCACCTGTCACTCTACCCTGAGACCCATCATCCCATGTTCATATCTTTCACCATCGGCTTTGTTGATATGGTTGAACGAAACCGTCGCACTCCGGCACGTCATGTGGATGCCGCAGAGACAACTCTACCAGCTGGTGCCACGAGAACCAGAATTTTGTCAACCGGTCGCTAGTACCGCGCGGATGCCGGTATTCCAACAAGCCTAGAGAAACCATAGGTAAGAAAGCTGCAGAAAAATCCATGCCCAGTCCCAGTACCAGTGACACTCAGGGATCCATCAAGCGCTCTTCTGCGTGTAAAAGGGCATAAAGTATTGTTCGTATGGCTTGCTCCGCGAGCTGCAAGCAGCGCAAGCCGCATCCTTTGCGAGCAGCACGCTGCACGAGCATCACGCTGCAAGAGCGATACGCTGCACCTGCAGTTTGCTCAGAGAGCGAAGTCCTGCGCGAGCGAGCGGCACACTGCCCTAGTAGCTTGCTTCGCGAGCCGCATGCTGCGCCAGCAGCTGCTTGTGCAGGCACTGCGCTTCGAAAGCGCTTCTCATCGTAACTCTCAGAACGGTGCGAGCGGAATGCTGAACGACCGGTTTCACAACCTGCAGGAGCCCAGCGCTGCAAAAGCGTCGAGTTCATTCAGTCGAAGGCCGCTTTTGCGGCATGTTGCGTGATCGTCATACATCAAAACACAAGATGGGAGTGGTGAGCACAATACGGCAAGGTTACTCTCAGCAGGTTTAGTCCCAGAAGCGGCTCGCGTTTGTAGCGCTTCTCTTCTTGTAGGCTAAGCTCATTGTCTTGATTTATGCCGTGCACAGATCAAAATGCTCAGCGCGCAGCAACTTGAACATGCGGCATGCGATGGCTCGGCGCGCCTTACCAATATGAAGCGCGTTATGTTGCTGGCGCGCCAAGTTGCGCGCGTGCAGCGCCGGAAAGGCAGAAGGTTGAGATTGGCACTGCTTTACTTCACGATATCGGCGTGTGGGAGGTGAAGGGAAGTCGTTCGTAGCAGTTTTGTCATTCAAGCAGTCATCTGGTGTTCGAAAAGTCAAGGCTGAAAATGAAACAACGTTACCGTATTATTGCTTTACCGTAAGCGTATTGAACGTTTTTATGAATGGGCTCTCTCTTAAGTACGTTCTGAACTGGTTTAAAACGTTTGGTTTTATTCAAATAGTTTTTTGAACATTTCTATACGCGCGAGGATAAAGGTCCCGTTAGTTGATTCATTGCGTCGCATTGCGCCGCAATGATTCACTTTCAAAGTCATTGATTCAATGCTTATCATCCAATCCTAAGCATTGATAAGCTTAGAGCTCAATGCTTAGCATTGAATCAATGGCTACGCAGCATATCTGCCGATCTTTACAGCGCTTTTCCAGTTTTGTCCTGACAAAATCTTTAGTTTTGTGCCAAAAACGAATTCTGACCATAAGCTTACTGTAGGTGCACCCAAATGTTGAAAAGAATGAGAATAAAATGCCTTCACGATGGCAGTATGTACTCCAATTATGTGAAACTTTGCAGAAGACATGGTCCAGATCTGCACAATCTGGACGCAAAGAAAAGTCTTTAGCAGGAAGACGCATATAAGACCAAGACCGCAAAATACGCAATTAGACACAATGTAGACAAAACGCAAGATTTGTACCTTATAGACACCCCCTAGAAATAAACAGAATTAAATTGTGAAACGCAATCTAAATCGTTACAACCCTCGAAGACAGCAACATCGTTCGACTCACAAGCTAGGAACAGAAGGCATTTGTCTCCGCGCAGCCACGCCCGACTTCTCAACCACTCGCCTCATCTGCAATGATCGAGGCGTTGTGAAAAGCCTGTTTCAGTGACATTGACAATATGAGAGTGCAGAATATTGTGACGGTGGATGATATCCTTCACAGCTAACGTATGCTAGACGAGTACCTTTGCGTTGCTCGTGGCAAATCGTTTGTCGTCCTGCCGAGAGGGTATCTTCAGTATGATTTTCTGGGCATGCCGGGCTTCAAACAAGTCACAAAACCTCCGCCCTGATTTGCCATTCTTGAATCGAATTCTATCGCTACGGTGAGCTGGAACAGTGGCTACCAACATCTGAACATATTCTTGTAGATCGCTGCGGCACAGTGCTCTACCTTCCTTGCTGTATTCTATCAATAGCGAAACAATTTGCTTCTCCTCTGTTGGTTTGAGCTAAAGTCTAGAATTGGACAGTATTGACTTCTCATGGGCCTTCTTTTGAATTCTTAATGAAGCGAAGATGTACCGAGAAGCAGGTCTTCCTCCGCAGTGTGGAACGAGCAACCAGAATCGACGAGTTCCATTTCTCTGCTAATCATCCGATGAATGCGTTTCTCGGACATCCGCGTCCAACAATTGATGACAACTAGAGCCATGTTGGTGATGATCAATCTGAAAGGAATTAAAATTGCTGGGAGGGGCGCTAGTCTGGTTTGGGCTCCGCGGAGCCAAGTGAAGCAGAATTCTTGGTTGGTGGCTCTTTTTATGCTGCTGTGCTGATGTTGACGCTTTGTAATGTTATGCGCTTTTGAATATGTGTTTGAAGGACTGCTGGTGATGAATTTGTTCTGATAGGAGGTGGATTTGGTGATGGCGATTGTCCAGTACATGATTAAGATTCAGAGGCTTTCTGTTTTGCATTCGATCTAAGCGCAGAAGCGGTGTAATTTTATGCAATCGGCTCATATCTTTAGTTTACGATGGAGAGAGTATCTCTGCGTAGAATATTTAGAACATAGTTAGAAGAACTCGAGATGTACTAGAACGAGCTGTGATAAGAAAAGAATTAATGAAGAAGTGGAGTTCACTTAGAGCCGAACCTCAGAACGAGGATTATCTACATTTCCCGATACTTCTTTGTGAAAAGAGCACGAAATTGACGGTGAAGTACCTGTCCAGAAGCGAGAGACATCGACAGTATAATCTTAATATTACCTGCCAAGTTATGAATATCATCAGATTAACCTATCCATTACCGGAGAGACAGGCAGCAACCAATTCGTTTTCTCTTCTCTCCTCAAGCCCAACATCATGTGAGTCACATATATGATAGAAGATTATACCGAGAAAGAAGCATCTCGACTTGATGTTCCGAAGTGATTTCGTTTCTTCTGTAAGCCTCGCAAGTCCTTCAAACTACGGAAGAGCTCATGAGACAAGTTTTGAAGACCATCACGTTACTGCCCAAATCAGATCTGCTGCAAACAGACACCGTTCAACCACATAATTTTGGCAAAATTGATCGCAACATATCTTGATATATACATACAACAATCTAATCAACGTTCCAAGTGAAAAAACATGTCTCAAGATTCAGATCTACCTCTCTCGGGCTTCAGTGTTCGTCATGGAAGACAATTATGACAGTGCCCGTTCGCCCAACCAGGTTTTCTCTGCAACCCCTGATATTTTTGAGCAGCTTTCCACTGCGATCATATCTTCTGCACCACCACTGTCGAATTTACAGTCTCACTCTGAAGAACAAGAAGCTCTCTCCAGGGCTTCAAGTGGGTGCCGCCGTAGACGGGAGGAGGCCGAAAACTTGCATATTGGAGAAGTCAATGGTATCAAGTTTAAGTGACCAAGTCTGAGTGAAAAGCTTGGAATATAAGACCTGTAGCGCAATTCTTGATACAGACAACGCAACCACAAAAACCTCAACATAACTTGCGTTGCTTTGTGATGAATACTGCTGAGCGCAAGGTTATTGCCGTCCAATGTCGTGCTCTAAAGCAAGACAGAGTTCAATCTCGCTCAATTATTGACGAGAGGACTATCGCTAAACAGGAAATAATTGACTTTCAAGAAGCACCAAGCGGCTTGCGGGAACATTGCTATCGAATCTTCAGAAAGATCATCCGTTATACAATAAAACCCAACTGAACGTTCAAAAAGTTGATCAGTGTTCACCGCAGGAAGCAGCGGAGATAAACAGAAATCTGATTGCCACCATATGCGAGAAAGGCTGGCCATTTAGTTTACTCGACAAACAAGACGTTCAAGAGAACATGTTTGTACGATTCCCAAGGCAAATAAGGAATAGATATGTGGACAGGTATTTGCATACCTCTCAAAAGCTTTCCGAAGAGCTTCTGGATGATTCCTGCCATGAATAGGATGTGTTTCTTTGGCTGGTATGCATAGCATGTTAAAGTCTGGTTACGGAACAGTCATGTTTGATGCATGGCAAGATGCAAAATCTTCGATTGTCGTCAACTTACTTCTTTGTATTGAAGGGCGACAAAGATCACAACAGCTGAATTTTCGTGGAGTTTATTTCTACGGGATGATCGGCTACTGGGGCTGAGAAGTACGTCCAGGTCGTTGAAAATGTCGTTGAGCCACTGGGTGGAAAGCAGCGCATATTTGGTGTCGTCAGTGATTATGCGCAGGCCTGTGTTAATGCTAGAAAGGCTTTGAACATGACGTACAAAGGACTAGTTGGTATTCAGTATCAAGCGCATGGTTTGCATGTTCTCATGGAATATTTTGGGAAGATTATGTGGGTAAAGATGGTCATATCCTAGGTGGCTCATATCGTTTTTGAGACAAGGAACCACAAGCTTTTCCTCTCCAGGTTGAAAACTCTTATACAGGAACACAATGACAATCTTCAAAACTGTATCGTTCTCATTTCAAAGTCAAGGAGTGATAGTGATGAGGATCTCACCAACTTTAGAGTTATTTTCCCTCGTATACACTTTTTGACGCGCTTAGCAGTCGTAGAAGACATGCTTGAGTCAATCATACGCTGCCAGCCTGTTCTTTTGAATCCAATTTCTCAGGAAGACTGTCGTACCGTTCTCTACCCGACACGATCACAGAAGGCTGTGGAAAGCCGGGTCCCTCTCTTTGACTACGCGATCAAAGATGATGATCTTCAAGGATCAGCGCAAGAAATTCGTCGTCCTCTTCGTGTTGTTCGCCATTATTTACGCTTTTGGGACAGCGAAAGCTGCTCGATTGCTGATGTACTGCCGAAAACATTGGAACTCGAAAGAAGCCTTTCTCAACTTTTTACAGGAAGGCATTTAACATTAGCGAGAAAACAAAACTTTTTGGGGTTGTTTCAAGCTCAAAAATGGAAGGCTCCGAGGCAAAGCAACTCCCGTATGAAAGTGCACACACTTGATGACTTTCACTTTGCCGCATATTTATTAGATCCCTTTCAGTTTCCTGGAGATACAACAGCGCACATGGAGCCCTTCAAGAGCCATCTTCGTCAGTTCTGCACTGCTTTTAGATTTGAAGCATCCGTTCCATTGATGCACACCATTCTTCGCCAACTTCACGCTCAGATGATGCGATGGCAAGACCAAAGTTCAATGCACTTAGAAAGCGTTCGATACTTAGAACAGTACCGCGGAGCACCTTTATTGTAGTGGCGAATAGCCGCAGATCAGCGCAATAAGGAGCTTGCGAAGATCGCATGTCGAACTCTATCGTGCTCACCATCTTCATGTGCCGCCGAACGAAGTTTCAGTTCACAGAGCCGTCTACCAAACAAGTATCGAAGCAAACTGGATGAGAGAAGTACACAATTGATCGTATGTACACATTTTCAGGTGAAAAAATTGTAGTACGTCTGTCATTAATATTTCATTCACGCTTGAAGAACAATTCTTAGGTTCTCTGTTAATTGATTAAAACGCGATTTTATTGAATTGCTATTGAGAGATGGCAAGCCAAAACCATTTGACGTGGAATTGGCGTTGAAAAGATATTTGACTACTACGAAAATATCTCTACTTATGGAAAACTGATTGAGAAGCTAATGACAGAAAGTTCGTCCTGGGATTGGAATGCGCGCTTTCTTCGAAAAGTCTTCAGTAAGCGATAACATGTTTTGGAACTTCGCTTTTGAATGCGATGGCGATGACTTGGGCCAAGAGATTCAAACCGATCGCTCTTTACAATCGGTCGTCGTGGAGGAAGAAGAGCAACTAAATACGCTACACTCGCAATCACCGGATAGTTCTACGCAATCAATCCCGACTGCTAGCGTTGCAGTAACTGCACATAAGAGAACCAGTCAACATTTACTGCCAGGAATATGTGGAAGTGATGCATTTCTCACATCAAAAGCATTGAGGTCATTACCGGTTGGTAAAATGCCGACGATATTAACCCTTACGACACAAGCCATGCAATCTGCGATTGCTGCACTATCGCAACCATCAACATTGCTAGCTGCCGCTCACACTGGAGGTCAGATGGAGAACATACGATGGGCTTATGCTCCGTCCACATTTGCTGTAGCCCAGTTAGGCAATGAAACTCAAGAGCCAACGAGGGAAGTTGTCAGAGGTATGGATTCCAACTTGCATCGCGCTGAGAATTATGACGAGCAGCAAGACGATCAGCCATCACGAAACGTAGGTGAGTAGCAAAGACAGTTGTTTTGGAGTTCGCATGTAGCAGATGGAAGAAATGAAAACACGAATACGCATTAAGAGTTTCAGGAACCTGGATTGAGCCAACAGAGAGCGCGAAAATTTACGGACGCTTTGCCATGCGCAGTAGAAGACCTAGAACAGAGGGCGCGAAATGAAGCACCGCGAATCCGTCAGAAGACAGTAATCAACGAGTTTGAATCATCCCACCAGGCTCGCAACGAAGATTTGCTCTGAAGCAAGTCTTTCAGAGTAACTTCCTTTATGGAACATTGGAAAGCTTGGCTTTCTCGAGAGCGCGATCTTGTTCAAAACGTCACGTTATCGTCACTGCAGCCCAAAACTGTTAGCACTACACAGGGTGATGTCATTGTGTACTGCAATCCTGAAGTTCTGATCCAGTTGTTTTCGTTCAACGTCATCATGGGGAAGGAGCAGCCGGGAAGAACGTGTACCGACGGCCTCATTTCGTCACGATTCGTGCAAATACGGCGGCTGTGGCAGCAGAAGATGTTGATAGAACCATATCTGTTTGTTGTGTAGGTTCTCTTTCGAGAGATTCCAGTCGGTACCATAGCTATTCCTGATGATTATTTCTACTGATTTGGTCCGTCTGAGTGATACTACAATGATGCAAGGGCACATATTGTTCCAGGAATTAATACAGAGCTGAGAGAAAAGCTTATTGGAGTTCTATCTGAGGAGGAGGATCTAAATTTGCGAAGCAATGGTTTAGTTTATGTACAAACCGTTGGTCTGCGTTTTGAAAATAAAGGTGAGGTTCGGTTTTTATGATCATTAGAGGATATCATCGGCATGACTGGAGTTACAGAAGCGACACTTGCAAATGAATTGCGGATTTCATATTCTATTCTTCCCATGGTCGATAGCATGTGTGATGATCCATTTATATTACTCACTATGTACTGATTTCGGAAGCAGAGATATCACTCAAAACTTTTATTAAGCCCTTTTTGGGCACCAAAACGAAAGTTACAGAGCTATTGCTTGGCTTCTTCTGAATCTTTGCAGACTTAAAGTCCGAGGCCTACATCCAGAAATACAACGAAAACACTTTCTTGTCTAAGTAGCCAACCCAGCCCCGGTGGCAAAGCGCACAGCTGCTATCTCGTGACTACTAGAGTAGTAACGTTTAAGAACGTTTTTGATAAAGTAGTCCTCGCGGTTTTCTTTCTGAGCCGACGAAACCAAACTGATGCACTTGCACGGAGCCTTTAAGTTAGAAATAGAATCACTTAATGTACCAGCAACAACATCAGCCAAGGATACTCCACGCTTCAAATGCTTAAACTGGCGATCGTCTGTGCTTTTAACAAGCTCTTTGACAGTAATTTTTCCAGGCTTTGAAGTTTCAAACGTGAACACCTGGTACCGAGTAATCTTAAAGGTGCTTGGCACGACAAAGTAACTTACAAGACGCTTTTTCCATTCGACCCAATTCACCAAAGACGCTGGTATAACTGTATTACTAGAGGCGCTATCCTCAATAACACACATGATCTGAGCCAGTGTCTTGTCATTGCGCTCCTTTATTCTTCGCTTTACTAAACCAAACGAGCCATCACATGTGTTCCTTGTATGAGCCGCGATCAGAAAGTACAGTGCAATAGAATCCTCCCTTCCGATTATTGCCCTCCATACAAAGTAGAACAACATGAACTGGTTCTTGTTTTGTCCAGCACAGTTGTCAGCCTGTAGTTTGAGGATTCTTAAGCGTGTATGCGCTTGTTTACAGAACTTAATTGCATCATGAACCAGGAACGGACTTCATTTGCAGTCTTTTTGCTGGGCCAGTTATCTTTAGGGAACCCATATATCCTGGTCCAGGAATTTTTGCTAATGTGAACACCAAAGAAGTCGAACTTTAAACCCGTTACGAAATACAACTGGTCGGGTTGTCGGAGCAAGTGCAGGAGCAACGCTTTTTCAGAAAAATCGAAGATGATGTGAAGAATGTTAGTAGACTGCTTCGCTTCGCTTTGCAGAGATTTATAAAACAAGAACTCTTTCCCAGCTTCCTTTCGATGCTTTTGTCTCGCCTGACGTAAGGCTTCTTTCGTGTCAAGATCGTTTGAAACATCAATAGCGTTCGCCAGCTTGGTGCACGTACCGCAGAAGCGCTTCGTTCTCGGAGATTACGTAGTATTAGGTAGTAAGTTCGCCATTCCTTGAAGAAAGATTCCTTCATTAGCCCGTTCTCTGGTCGTTGATTGGTGCTCCCGGTGCTCTCCGAATGAGCAGTCACTATATCTAACCATTCAGAAACATAAGCTGTATGAAACGCTGCTTTTGTTGTGGCGCTTGAAAGAAAGAGGACTGGTTTATCCCCTGATGAACCGTGTCCAGCTCGGCAGCCCGTGGCATGCAAATCGCCATATCTTTGCAAGAAAAACAATGCAATCATCGATTGTGCTGAGAAACAACCGCTTCGACGTTCATGTCCTCTAGCGCCGTGAGATGTGAATGAACTGCTTGACGTTACAACATTGGCAAAAGAGCTAATTGTGCGAGATTGAACCTGTTTTTTTGCCGAAAATGCGTTAATGCACATGGGTACTCCCCGCAATGCATACCTTGTATTTAGTCGTGCGCTGTCGAGATGAACCTGTCTCCGTCGTTTTCGTGTTTTCGAGTTTTTTTCCGCTTACGTTCGCAGCTCGTTTGTCGTATTGGGTGGAGCAGAAAATGGCACCAGAATACTTTTCATTGCTGTGGATCGCTCTGCCTCACTCATAGCTGCAAAGCTCATGGACAGACGTACAGTGCCCTAAAACCCACACTGGTGATCGCAGTTTCATTTCGCAATTTATGTTGTGTAGTGGCGCAAGGCGTACTGTTTGTTGACCTCTGCAAGTGGTTCCGTTGCAGAAACACTAGGTGAAGACGGTGAAGTATGAAGCGTAAGAGGTAAAATCATACGTCCCTCTTCATCGTGGCCTGCGCTGTTATAATCTAACGGAGAAAGGGATCGTGCTTCGCCTGAGTTTGTGCAGAGATCAAGCTCTTGAGTTGATTCGGCTTCACACAACAGATGTGATTTGTTCATCTTAATGGGGTGGCAAAGAAAGAATGTAGCAAGGGTGGCCCATTATGTTGGGCCGTTGAAAGAAAAGCGGTCTGGGCCATGCACTTGCATTGCCAGTGTCTCTGTTCTACGTCAGATTTAATTTTGTAATGACGACAAGGTTATGAAATGTAACTTAAAATATCTATGGTTCTGGAGATCCAATTCAGTTCTTGAGGGCATCGTTGGAAAGCGCCTGATGCTCGCTTTTCATCCATATATGTAGCTCTCGTTAACCAAGAAAGTACATAGTGAGTAATAGAAATGGATGGTTACACACATGGTATATGGATTGGCGGATACTGCACTGACCAATGAGCAGTTCAATGCCAACGTCCAAAGAATCTGAACGTTGTAAAATGGTGTATGGCAACTGTGCGTACGCGACCAAAATCAAAAAGTCATAGAACCGTGACAGTTTCTTAGACTTGGGGTGAGCGGCTCCAT
This sequence comes from Gracilaria domingensis, assembly GCA_022539475.1. Classification (NCBI taxonomy): domain Eukaryota; phylum Rhodophyta; class Florideophyceae; order Gracilariales; family Gracilariaceae; genus Gracilaria; species Gracilaria domingensis. Next base: position 51,285 of record VCMS01000107.1, on the reverse strand, counting down.
ATTTTGGATTCGACGGAAGGCCAGGGATGAAAGTGATAGAAATCGGATAGGAAGTACAGAAATTGGCATGGCGAAAGCATACAACAACCTGAAGAACAATCGCATTCCTACAAGAGAGAAGATATGATCTTCGGTCGCATCCAGAGGGACCAGTTGTTCGGCTTATATATACCACTGCCTAAGCTCTATCGTGGAGTAATCTTTCCTTCAGAACATAAATCATGTTCAGATTTTAAGCTCTCTAGTTTCAATCAAAGAGTCTCTTCCAAGTAAGGGGTACATCTGGTACCACTTTGCAACCCAAATCGTCCAAGATGTCAGCACAAAATTCCGAAAACGCTGGGTTTTGCATTTTTCTTTCTCAAATGCTTTCACACGATTTGACGAGGAGTCAATAAGTTAAGGAACTGACAACAGACGATCATCGCGGAGATTTGTCTATACCTCTTTGTGTGTATCCAAGCCTCGTAACTGCTCTGTCTTCAACAGAAAAAGGTCATCTGGCAAACTCTCCTCTTTTTGCTGATTTTGAGCTACCTCCCCATTGACCACCCTCAAGATGTTCTGCAAAGGTGAATTTTTTTTGTGCGCTTTGGAAAATAAGATAGTTTTTGGCATATTAGTGGCGCGCAAGGGGGATGCCAGAGGCTGGTACTTAAAAGCTTAGGAAACCTAACGCACTTTAGTGCCTGGTTCTTCTAGGTTTCGTAGATGTTCTACTTCGTGCCACCGCCCCATCCACTCTTCTCCGCCCCCCTCTCCCGAATCTTCGCTAGTGCTACTTTGCGTTTCCATTTCCTCCCGAGTTGCGATGCAAATCGCCACCCATCTTACCTCAATCATCCCCATTCATTCTCTTCTACACGATTTAAGCCCAACTTCTACCTTTAAACGACTTTTTAAAGTAAAGCGTTGACACGAGCTTGGTCACTCGAGCCAAAAATGGCAGATCTTGCAACTAAATTTTTGCACCGGCGCTCGCTGCTCCTTTCAAAGTTTTCATTCCAATGCTTTTATCCATCTGTATCGATTTTCTTGGTTACAACTCTTCTGACTAGTGCACCTTATCGACAGCACCCTCCATAACTGCCTGTCCTTCAAACCCTGGGTCTACCGTCATCAACAATATCATGTCTACAAGTCCCTCGTTCTTAAGTATTTCTATGACCTTCCCTGGTGAACATTTGCGCGGTTTATGTACTGTCTGCGCCTGTTCAAGGGGTTCATTTGTCTACTCTGTGCCTGTTTTGGCACAAAATCTGATGTATGGCGTATCTTTGTCGCATCTAAAGCGTACGCATGACTGGTTTACGGGTGTTATTCGCACACAACAGGCACAGTGCCAATCTCAAAAAATGACCATTTTTTATTCCGTTACATCTGCAATCATCAGCCATGCATTAGACACGTATACGACACATAGTTGACGTTGATACGACTTACATACGACACGGTACCAAACCAGGCACATCGTAGACATCTGGACCCCGATATCAGATATGCAGCATACATACACCACCCAAATGTTCACCTGGGGCTTCATACATGTATTCGCGCGCAGAGCCACTATAACCTGCATCCCCATCCTTCTAATTCGGTTACATAATTCTTTCACCACCAAGTTCTTCTCCTCAGTTGGTACCTTGCAGGTGTCTAGTCCCTTAGTCACTCTTTCGATATGAAATATGACTCTGTCTGCCCCTGCTTCAGCAAGGTCTTTTATCCATCGACCAGGATCTGATACCATCAAATGAAAGTCCGAAAAAAATAGGTATACCTCCGCAGGGCTTCGGCAAGAGGCGGGTCAACAGTAAGGTTCGCCGCAGAATGACAGTGCATTATATCTATATGCAGCTAGTCCGCTCCAGTTTCTCCCATTGAACTCGCTTCATGCGAAACGTAAGCAAATCATGAAGCCTAAATTAATGTCGCAACAATCAAACGAGAATCCATACTGCATATTCTCGATAACTCCAGTAATATCAACCTGATCCCTCTCACAAATAATCACCGTTTATAACCTAGATAAAACGGAGATGAAAGCCATCTGACTGAGGTTGTAACCCATTCACGTCCTTTATGGAGCCAAAACGCTTCTTTTCATCCTGTATTAAAGCTCTAAGTAACTAGTTTTGTACAAGTGAAGTTAGCAACCGACTCCATTCATTGGTCACTTTCTAGTCTTCTCCTTACTTTTCATAAAACATTATCACACTTTGTGGTATGTCTTCTCATATGAGCTCTATCGGTAAACTAGAAGAAACCATGAACTTTCTCAAATCTTTTCCATTGCTTCGTCTTGGTCGACTTGCCTTTCAATCGAAGCATTTGGAGAAAATCGAGAATGAAAGATACTCCTCGGCATGCAAAACATACTGCGGGGCCTGGGACAGGTGTGTGAGACCTATTTCACTCAAGTTTCACATATAACCTCGAACTGCTCCAGCATCCCATCACGAGACAAGAGTTGCAGCGCGAAATTTGCACATCTAAGATAATGACGCTCTTTCACATTAATAAGCAGTGGGCGCTTTTTTTGAATACTTCTGTCAGTTTGGCAGGATCCACGTCTTCGGCTGTTAACCCCTCAACATCTTCAATTAGAACGGACACGACACCAGATATAGAGTAAACGTTGTCGGCAAAGATTATCCTCCGTATACAAGTGGACTCCCTTAGGTAGGAACAAACACATAAAATTTCCTCCATCCAAATGGGACGCCCATCTCTTCGTTGCAGAAGATTGTAATGCCAAGACTTGCATATTCTCCTCGATTTCTGTGACCCATCGGTAGCGAGAGATTGCAGTGCTCTGAGACGCTGAAACCCATCTACCGTCTACCATAAATCAATTCCGACTGAGGCGCCCTCTCTTAGTTGCGTCCCAATGTTGCTCCGATGGAATGAATGCTGCAACATTTGACTCCGTTTGACACGTTACGCAGTCAATTGCATGCTTACAGCACATTTGAATGCTTTTTGAATGCATTCAAAATTTGAAAGCTTACACCAGTCAAATATGTGAAAACAATTAAATACAGCAAAAACCTATATCTTAAAACCTTCAAATCCATTAAAACCAAATCCATTACTATATTCAAAACTTTAATGCATTCAAAAACTTGACTGAAAGTTTTCAAAAATATTAACTATACCAAAGTTAAAACCACATATTTCAAAACATTTTGAAAAACCTTTGCAAAACATTTCACAAATATTTTACATCCTTTTCAAAAGTTTTAAAACAATTTTTCCTTTGCTTCATGCTGCAGATCTGCTTCCCCATGACTTTTCGTCTTCCTAACGATCACCAGAATGATGTAAAACACAACACGCGAAATTCCTCAACAAATGACATCCGTGACAGAGCCACCAGAAACAACAGCAAATGATACCTCACAGATATCCAATTCTGCTCTAAACACAAGTTCACACTGCTTCAAAGAGCGGTTAACAGCATTTGTCCCTCAAAATGGTTTTGAAATTGTCCCATTTCCTCCGGAGCGATCAACCAGATCAATCATATATGAGACAGGAATTGTACTTAAACAGGTTGCTACAGATCAAAAGTATTGGGTTTGTGTTGCTACAAACTGCACAAGCAAAATCAAGCTCGGTAGATGCTACACCAATATTACGGATCATTTGAGAAACAAGCACATAATTCTGTCGGATCGTACCAAGAAAATGAATGTTGCCAAACGCCAACTTGCCTCGAACATTTCTAAGCAACAAAAGGCATTTATGAGAACAGATCCAACTCTTTTTCATTCTTTGAACTTGACAAGGCTCATTTTGCGAAAGTTTCTACCCTTCACAATGGTTTCCTGCCCTGAGTTTCGAATGTTTGTACGATTCCTGGATAGTAAGGGAGAGTTTAATCCACGATGCATGCTGAAGTGATCAAGAAACATATTGTTGAAATGTACGATGCGACAACAAGGTTCTTTAAAGTGGAATTCCGTAAGGCTATTCAGGCAGCTCGAATTCCATTCTTCCACTGTAACGCAGATTTATGGACCTCGCAAATGTCACGCGATAAGTTTTGTGCCCTACGCATATTCTTTGTTGATAGTGAGTGGCAAATGAAGTCCTTTCTTCTTGCAGTCCGTCAGTTCAATCCGAGTACTACATTAGCAGAAAGTGGACGTCTATCGGACATTCTTCAGCTCTGGGTCAATACGATTTTTATTAAATTCGAACTGGATTTGAAGCATTTGTTTCCGAGTACCTCGGACAGTGGGTCTGATATCCGGCGTTTATGTAGCAAGCTGTTGCCAGAATTCCGGGATTGGTGCATTCCTCATCTTTTGAACTGTGCTTTAGTTGATGCATTTGGAACATCTTTACATATTGAGAGAGTTCGTAACACAACCTGTAGAGGACTCTTGAGAGATGTGAAAAAAATTATAGAACATCTGAATAAGAGTACAACTATGCGACGAAAGTTCGAAGAAGTGCAACTTGAGGGTACGGGAAAATGTCTAAAACTTCTGTCCGATGTATCCCACCGCTGGTTATCTACTGTTCGCCTCTTGCAGCGATTCCTGCAATTATGGGATATACTTGTAAGGCACTACGAACGAAACGAGCTGAAAGCATTCCCTCTGATGGACGAAAAGCAGAAATTGGTAGAACTGTTTTCGCTTATGCATCCGGTTTGTGAAGTGATTCAACACGCTCAAGCGACATCCTACCCGGCTGGAATTGATGCCTTCCTGGCTTTGTGCCGTATCAAGAAACATTTTGTAGATTGTGATGCCCCACTAACGATATATGACCCTTCCGATACGGCATTCTTTTCTAAGAACTATTGCGTTTCTAGAAAACAAGCTTCAGACCTCTGCTCTTTGACTTCATACACGCGAAAACTTCTACGAGACGCACTAATGACCAGATTTTACGATGGTTGTAATGGTACAGCTCGATCTCTGGTATTGGAGATGCAGGTTTTCTTTCATCCAGTTTATAGGAAGCTACGGTGTTTAAACTACGTGTTGAGCGACCTCGATGCAGACCAGCAGAGAAAAGGAGTCAAGAACGCTATCTTATCATTTTGCCAAGAGGTAGGAATGTATAATCAATCTGCTATATCTGGTACTCACTCAAGTAATGATGAAGAGGCTAGCCCGTCTGCAAGACGTGATACAGAGAAGTCGCTCAGTGCTGGAAAGCTATGGGACTTTGATGAGTTTGCCAGTCAGGGATCGGAAGGTAATTCTGTTCAGCCGTCAATGACAGAGTTGATTGAAACGGAGGTAGAAGCTTATCTTTCCAACGAAAACGTAAGGCCCGAAGCAGTTTCAACTCGCTCTCTTTTAAGTTGGTGGAGGTCAAGAAAAGCTACATATCCTGTTCTGAGTGTTGTTGCTCAATCGGTTCTTGGCCACCCCGCGTCATCTGCACAAATTGAGAGAGACTTCGGAAACGCCGGGGGGCTTCTTTCTGGTAGCCGAAACAGGATGGACGCGGCGTTTGTCGATATGTCGGTTTTTTTGCACTGCAATCTCGATTCAATTCCTTTAGAAAATGTCGAGCTTGGGAACGACAAGTGGAAATCTTTGATTCCAAAGAGAATGCTCCATTCTACTTCAGCAGAGACCAATGAGATGCTCGAGACCGCAATGAATGCAGAGCTGGTCGACCTCGGTCAGTTGTCACATTTATAAAATGTTGCGCAAAGCCGTGTTCGTGGAGAAAAATGTTTGTGGGCATCTCGCCTGCCAGTATTCTGAATACGGATGGGATAGTTTGTATTTGTTCAAATGTTTACGACGACTTGGTCTTTGCCGGTTTAAGAAGGCATCAAGACGTTCTTCTCTGTTCAAAACCCGTTCCATTCCTGGTAGACTACCGACGGTGTGTGAGAAACATAGCATATGTCCTATTAGAGTGGTGCTTTGTAGAATTCTGAGCGAGAAACCAAACCAATTTTGGTCTCTACATTCAAAGTGTGATACATGTAAGGACCAATTTGATAGTAGAGATAAAGCTTTGACCAAGTCTTGTAATGTGCTGTCCTCTTTTGGAATGAAAAAAATAATCAGAACTCCAGGTCTTGGATTCTATTGTTACATGCGAAAAACTAAATTTAGGACTGAGACCAACAGTCACTGGCGTGAAAGATGGTTTTGAGTTAAATGAAAGTTGTCAGCTACAATGTACTTCGAGGGTATGAAACTGTCTTCAACGTCATAACTCATATTAGTATGTAGTCACTTAAAGCTCTAAACCAATTTGTGCGGTATCTTGTTTTGTGAAGATCTGTACGCAAACATGAGAAACGTAATGAAAGAATATACTCTAAGAAAAGACATTAAAAGTTAGACGTATCTGGAAGAACACTAACACAACTTCTCATAGCTCCCTACCTCCCTTCTTCCCGTTGGGAATATCCGACGAACTTTGCCTTATGGTCTAAGTAACACTATGCCTTAGATGCAAAATGATTGATCAAGCCATCAGCAAGCCAATCCCGGCGTAGGTTTCACCAGCGCATTCGCGGCACTATAAGGGCGATCGAGCAGTCATAAGACTGTTTTTGATTTCTAAAAAAATCAGCGTGAGGGGTTGTGATTTGTGTTTTGATACGTGATTTTGGCATCATGATCGCTACACAGATCATCTATTTACCCTGCCAGATAGAATCACGGCCGCTGTTCAAAACGTTTTTTCAAAAGATATGCTATCGATGTTTTGCTGGGTTTCGTTTATTAAGATTTTTCTCTCTTGCTTTTCATATCTTTTTATCGGTTTTATCATCGACTATCTATATGTTATGAATTTGTTGTTGAGAATAGTTTATAGTGCTGTACAGGGTAATGGACCAATATGTGTGTGTTCTACATTAACGCTGTTAGTGCGGTTGGTTATCGATATATATGTTTATTATATTTTGGACTCGTATTGGCAGCCCCAGAGAACGTGCAATCCGTAATCTGTACTGTCAGGACTCTTGACGCAGGAGCACCAATCTGGCAGCTTCCTGATGGTCTACGTCTGTCTCTTGCAGATGCTAGTTTTTGGCGAGGGTCGTCCAGAAAGTGGCAAGGGTCGTCCAGTAAATTTTTTGAAAAAGTATCGAGATCAATTATTTCAAAATTTGAAGATAATTGCTTGGGTCGTCCAGAATCGCTGTGCAGTAAATACTGGTGGGTTTTCCACTCGTGCTAGTTCTTTAGTCGAGCGCTACCTGAACGGTATTTCGCGAAGTCTAGGTTCAGTTTCCATTAAGGTGCACATTACACGATACCTTCTGCGGAATAATACCCTGCAACGCATGGAATACTGTTGCTAGTACAGATGATGTCCATTATGAAATCATACCGTTTTATTCGTATCTATTCTTCTATCGACCGTTTTTGCTAACCACTACTTCGCTATATTACATATACCATTTCCCCATGATGAAGCGGGTGTAGGCGCAATCTGCGGCAGATGCCGCAGAGCGCACCGCCACCGAAGTGCAGTATCGGTAGAACACATACGCACTCCGAGAGGATGAGGCGCGAAGCGCCTCATCCTCTCCGTTCCTCATGTAGGGAACCATGCCCAGATGCATGGTTCCTTACTTGAGGAACCTGCACCTGAAACTCGTGAGCTACGTCCGCATCAAAATTCGTTTACCTCTTTACGCAAGCAGAAAGTATCCATAAGTTAGTCAAAGATCCGTTGGATACATTTGAAATGCGATGGAACGTACCATTGATAAAACAAAACAGAAACGTTGCGCTAGAAAAGTCGAGGGACCTAGTAACTCGCAAAAGGAAGAAGAAGAAGGAAAGGGATCGGTTAGATTACCAGCCCACCATCATCGTAAAGCGCAAAAGGTGTCGAAGCGAGAACTCACAAGCAAGGGCACCAAGAATGCCCATGCAGCAAACATACCGCAAGATGCGATAAACGAAAGAGCAGCCTATGTCCTAACCAAGTACCAGAATCGTCTATCCCGAACAGTCAGAGATCCAAGATCGCCAAGGAACCAACTTGGTTTGTTGCGCTATAGGCTCTAGCTTCTCGCGTCTTGCGCTACTTTTGAAAAGTAGCGCAAGAGGCGAAACTAGAGCCTATGGCGCAACGAAATGAACCATTCGTCGCGTACTTACAGTCGTCGCTTTGGGTTACCAGGTTCCCGTTTTCACCCATCAACTCGTTCTATATCTTGAGCAAATAGAAGACGTTGGGGGTGATTAGCTTATTTCCTGCCGTTTGCATGTCGCAGAGCGCGAAAAAACGTGGTGAGGATTGGTTAGTTTAGAGCAAAGATACGTGGAAGGATATGGAAGAACGTACGAATAGACTGCACGGAATACATCCGTGAGATACGGATGACTCCGTCCTACTTTTTTCAGCCCTCTACTTTAAGGAGCCTCCATAAAGTAGAGGAAGGAAAAAGAGGGACGGAGCGGAGTATAACGCGAGGATGTGGATGGCACGGATCACGACGGTAACGGAAGGTCGGACGTCGGAGGCGCGGCGGCGGCGGCGGAGGGAAGAGATTTATTTTTCTGTGCGAGATTGGACAGGTGTACAGCTTATAACGTTGGAGAACCACAGGTTTATAACCAGTGGTAGATAATACGAAAAGTACACCCTTGTGTTGAGGTCGACGTGTACCTACGTTCGTTTTTGAACGAAAGCACGCGATTTAAACTCAAAATATATTCTCCGTTCTCAGCATGACATCGATATTGACTGTCGCTCGACCTCCTTCTCCCTTCGGACGACCTTCCCTTGAAGTCTTTGTCGTCGGTTTTTGTTCATTTCTTCTTCCCATGGTCTACCACTGTACACATAACAAGCGTGGGTGGCCCTTCGTTACTCGCCGAGGAGTCTTATCTCTTCAACAGCATGTCAACCATTGCCCGTTTCGTCTGCAAGCAGCGCTGGAAGACGCCAATAGGCGGCCCATTCGGAGAAGCAAACGTCTCAAGCTTTCCGCGCACACGGTCGCATCTTCCGAAACGGTCACTGCCCCTTGTCGCCTTCCCGAGCCTCCGGTGTCCGAGGACATCGTTGACCACACTCCGAGCGCCCCTCCCATTCCGGACACTTCGCATTGTGTTTCTTCTTCCCCGGGTCCCGCGTCATTAGAGCAAGAACACGGAAGCAGTTCCCGCCCAGTGCCTTCTGAGGAGGCCCTTGGTGATTTGCATATGGATTATCTCACGGTTTGTCTGGCTTCAGTAGCTTCCAACCTTGGTCATCGTGAGGCAGACGAGCTAATTGGGCTACTTCGGGACCCGCGGTTCTGGCAAAAGCGATTCAACGAGACCATAACAAGTTCCAAGCGCTGTACAGAACTGAAGAACGCCATTTTCGAACGATACGCCTCAAAGGACGGTTTCAATCGAAGAACTGTCTGGCCAGAAGGATGTACGTTCAGCGTCACCCTCTACACGAGAGACCCCGTTCACACACTTTTGAAACAGCTCCAGTTGGGTAACAACGAAAACACATTCTTCCACCCTATACCTCAGACCCACTCCACGAAAATATCTCACCCCATGTCCGGCTCTCTCGCAAGAGACGCCACCTCAAAACTTAAGGAAATGGTCATGGGCTCGTTGGATAGTAGAATAGTGTGGTACTCCCAAGAAATAAGTTACAGTGAATCTTTCGTAGGTCTTCTGCAGGTATACACCGATAAGTCTTCAACAACTCTAAAGCAAACATCAGTTACCGCCTATCCTCTTCAGCTCATATTTCTCAACTTCTCCGACGAGCTACGCCGTAAGTGCATCCGTGATGACCTCACAGTAGGGGCATACTTCCCTACCACACTGATCGAGGTTTCCGTATCTGAAGCAGACGCAATGCCATTCGTTTCTAGCAAGTCTCTACGCGAGTGCAGGATGCAAATCCTTCAAGAATCTCTTCGTCAAGTTCTGGAGCCCATTCTAAATCTCACGCAGAAAGTTTTCAGTTCATCGGCGAAGACAAACTAAGTCGAGTGTGCCATCCTCTGCAAGTTTTCGTGCGGATACTTTTGAGGCTAAAGACATTCTGTTAACTCTTCACGGGACCAAAACGGGGAGCTCCTGTCATAGATTCGAGGCCCCTCCCTCATCTTTATGCAGTAGTATTCTTACTTCATTCACTGGACCCTCTCAAGACCAAACCAAAAGCGTTAGAGATACATACTCAGTTATTCTAGAATATGCAAAGAAAGACGAGGCAGGAAGAAGTATATGTCTTGCGAGGGAGAGTATATCTCAGGCGGTACTCTCAGGCGTTCTGATTACATATCTCTTATTCCGTCGTTCATCGAAACCCCCTTGACGGTAGGATTGATCCAGAGTTTGTTTCTATGCAGTCTGTTGGGAACAAGGAGAGCTCTCTTCGAACAGTTACGCAACTTGCATCCAGACAAATTGAAGCTGATTAATACTCCAGAAATCGAAAACCTCTAGTCAGAGACGCTACTCACTGCAATAGAATCATCCACGTCACGTTTATTTCGAACGATACGTACTCAAATCAGCAACTTTACAAACGCAAATCTATCCCCAATGCAATGCAACTTTTTTGCCAAAGGTTTACATATAGATTTGTCCACGTCGAAGAAAGGCAGGTCACTGAATGGAACCTTCACAAAGGCAGATCTCCTTTGAATGATGGAGGCCAAAGCATACAAAAACCTTGACATGGTTTTCCTTTCGTAAAGGAATTCTTTGAAATCTGATAGGGAGCGCAGGACAGGGCTTCAATCAAAACAGTTTTCTCTCAGTACTCGGGCGTCGCTTGGACTAGTTATAGGTGCAATCGTGGCGCATGATGTAATGAAAACTCTATTTCGTCCCTTCGGTGGCAGATTGAAGCCTTTAACGCTCCTCGACAAAGTCGTGGGCAGGAATTCATAGCTCTAGAACTGGGAGTCTGAGGTTCTATCTCGACTCTCAACAGAAGAAAAACTAACACCATTGGCAGCCTTTTACGGCATCTCCGCAACACGTCGATTAATGTCTTCTCTTGTATTGTTGGTGACAGGCTTTGTTAACGGAAGGTGAAGCGACACGATTTCAAAATTGGAACGATAATCATGTGCTACCACCTCAAGCACACAGGGCTGAACGGTTTTCATGTCTACCATCTGTTTTGCTTTCTGCGACGACTCTCGTCGCCATTCTGTTTCATAGAGTTTTATACTGAATGAATTTAGCATATAAGAGCTGCTACAAACCTCGTTCTCTAAACCTCTGAAAATCATGTAGTAGTTAGCCTATCAGGACTCCATTTAGTTATTTATGGTGTTTCGCAGAGAGCTCGCTCTATTACCCCTATAAATCCGGTATTATATGGTCGTTGGAGGCCTTCATCGCTGTTTGTCAGACCGTCACAACGAACAAATTAGATTCAGATATATAAATTGAACGCTAGAGCGGAAGCGCTCATGCTATTAGATAATACGTTATCTTCATCCTCGGTAGAATTTGTATCTTCACGGGAAAAAGTGGTGGCGAGTATTTAAGTAGCTACATACTGTCGTCACTCTGTTTTTTTATGCATCTCATCCCTGCGCATTACCACTTTTGTCGTGAGGGTGTTGGCGCGCTTCGGTGGTACGTCTCTTCGCCACTTTGATCAGTTTAAATAGTGTAGTGTGTCAGACACTACACAAATTGTAACAAGGTCGCGTATTATGTTACTGGTTGAGCATCAATTGGATGAAAAAACTAATTGATTTATCTCTAAAAGATCTGTACTGAGCTCGCAACAAAATCGTTGCAAGGAATGCAACCGATTGTGTTTTGGGAGGTATCAAAACGCTACAGAATGGCCTCAAAAAGTTCCTTCTAGCGAAGGGTTTTGGTGGACGTAGATTTATGCGAACAATGGTAGCGCTCTCCATTCATGCGTTTTGATGCGCTCCTAATACTCAAGATATACTCTAATTAATGTACAGCTTTTTGCCATCCCGCCAATCCACGTAGACAGCGGTGCCAAGGTGTTCGCGGGCGGGTGCATGGTAATGAGTGCAAGAAGTGTTAAGGAAGGGGTTTTGTGAGGTCTCGGCATGGTGCTAAAATGTGACCAGAACGTGCCCACCGGCGTGGGGGGGATCGGTTGTGTTAGGGTGGCTACCCTAACACAACCGCACCCCCCCGTCCGCGGGCACGTTTTGGCCGGTTTTTTAAAAAATGTGCTTTTTTATGCCCTCGGGCGGGGGGGTCCGTTCGTGTTAGGGTAGGTACCCTAACACGAACGGACCCCCCCGCCCGCGGGCACGTTTTGGCCGGTTTTTTAAAAAATGTGCTTTTTTATGCCCTCGGGCGGGGGGGTCCGTTCGTGTTAGGGTAGGTACCCTAACACGAACGGACCCCCCCGCCCGCGGTCACGTTTTGGCCGATTCTTTCAAAAATGTGCGATTTCATGCCCGCGGGCGGGGGGGTCCGGTCGTGTTAGGGTACCTACCCTAACACGACCGACCCCCCCCGCCCGCGGGCTGGTTTTCGCCTCATTCTGGTAGCGTCCACAGACTTCCCAAAACACACACCGCACGCACATCCAGCCAAAACGTAACGTGCCCGCGGGCAGGGTGGTTGAGTTGTGTTAGGGTAGCGACCCTAACACAACTTGATCTCGCGCGCTGCCAATACGACAGAATGACATTACGACATGTCTGATGAGACCCGTCTGCAACAACCCATCGCCAGCAAACCTCCGCGCCGCCCACGGAGCGCGCGGCGCCATTCCTGCAGGCGGTGCGTCGTTCAACGACGTTTGCGTGCCAGCTCATCCTGGATGGCCCATGCGTGCGAAACTTGGCTGCTGTGAGCGCGTCATCATGCTACGTGAATCAGCACCAGTTTATGTGCACCGCGCGTGACCAAGCGCCCTTCGCTATCATGGAGTGGAGACCAGAAACCTCACGATTCGGGCGCCTCGCACAGTGCGAGGAGTAGCGCGGCGGCGACCGCGCTTGTGTGCAGCGCGCGCGTCATGGCGACGAGCTCATTCCGCGCGGCGGCGATGCGTTATATTACCGCGCTCAAAGGCGCGGTAGCGGAGCGGGTTCGCTTTGGAGGCGCGAAGTAGTGACGAAGGCGCGCCTTTTGGTGACAAGGCTGAGCCACCGCGCGCCTCGTGGCGGCTGAGAGCGAGGCGCGCGCAGAAATTGCGCGGACGTGGCCCGTAGTAGAAGGTGACAAAGTGAGATCAGACTCGAGCAACAACTGCGGCGAAAACGGCGAAGCTCGTTTACGCGCTCAATATGATGTATTAACTCATGCAACAGCTGCACGCGCATCGCTCGCCCTTGGCGCACGCACGCCCGGCTGCGAAGTGCGCGCCCCTCGCCGTGATACGCATCAGGCAGCGCTGCGCGTTGCGCGGCCGCTGTTTCGCGCTCGTCAGCGCATGGCGCCAAACTCGGCGAGCACGCCGCCGGCCACGAACGCGAGCGCGACGGCAAACGGCGGCGATGAGAAACGAGAGCTGCGGCTCGCACATCGCCACAAGCATCACGGCGGCCTTGTCGGCGCGCGCAGTGCGGGTGTGCACGTCGGCGCCGATGACGCGCGTGATGGCGGCCTACGAAGGCTGCGCGCCCACCAGCAGCACCTCGAAGCCCTTGATCAGAAGCGTCACGGCAGAGAGCACGTCAGTGAGCATCTTGTACAGCAACATGCTTAGCGTGTCAACGTCTGCGATGAGTTCCAGCGGCATGAGATTGAACAGCAACGGCAGCTTGAAGATGGCCACGCTGCTCACTGTGGGCGCGTCGTTGTCGCGCTGCAGCGCGCGCGCGTACAGCAGCAGGGCCAGCCGCATTGGCGTATAATCGCGCGCCGACGGCGACAGCAGCTCACTGCAGAGCGCCGCACTGCCTGGCAGTGCCACGAACGCCCGCGCTGGAACGAAGCTGGGTGCTGTCCAGTTGCGGCGCTCCGCCACCGTCGTCGCCACCAGCGTCGCAGCATCATAGGCGGCGCGCGCAGCCACGGGTCCAGTTAGGCGCTCACGAACGTGCGCACGCGTGGCGGCATGCCGAGGCCCGGGTTGGCATTGGTGGCGGCAGTCGCCACGTACCACGCGCCGCCGCGCTTGGCGAACAACGCCGCGTCGCGCACGCAGTGCTGCCCGCCTAGCGCGGCCGCCGCGAGAAAGAGACGCCCGGCGCGGTGGCGTGGCAGTGCCGACAGCACGGCCAGCGGCGGCGGCAACGTCGCTGCGCTTGGCCTGACGAAGCGCGGCACGGCGCGAGCCAGCGCGGCGGAGAAGTCGGCGACGCTGCCACACAACGCGCCCGCGTGCATCTGGCGCGCGGCGGAAGCCGCTAGCGCGTCGGAGACTAAACTAGGGTCGGGCACAGCCCAGACGCGCACCGTAACGTAGCGCCGCTGCACGCTGTGCCAAGGCCAGGGGGTTGGCGGCGCGCTGATCACTCGTGGGCATGGCAGCGCGCTCGTCTACCAGCAGCGCCGATCGCAGCCGCGCCTCCAGAGGCGGCAGCTCGGCCAGCAACGCTACTACAGAGCGCGCCAGCGCGCGTGCAGCCAAAACCGGCGCCTCTGGCAGCCCCAGCAGCGTGGCGTTTACCGGCACCACCGCCAGCCACGGCCGGCGCCGCCGAGGCTTCTGGCAGCGAGTCGGGCGTAGCCGGCTGGGCTCACGCGCGTTTGCAGTACAGCAGCAGCGCTACAGGGAGGGCAAGGACCCGGAGAGGGAATGCGGTACGGCGCGCTCATGGCACGTGAGTTGGCCATGGCGGCGGCAGCAGCGGAGTGAGACGCATAGCATGCCCGTTGGCGGTGCGCGCCGGGCGGCGCCGCGCGCGCGCACGGTGCCCCGTTTGAGCGCTCTGCGGCGGCACGGGGCTTTGCTGCCGGCGTCGCGTCATGCGATCCGCGTCCAGGATTGTACGTCCATCTTTTCACCATACTGTTGGCCAAACACAATGGCGGGAATAAAGCCCTTCGCGAAGAGAATCTTCTAGGGCCAGGTAAGCATATCATTATTTCTCAAGATGACCAGCACACCATTCAAGGGTGCTGGAACCAGGCAGAAAAGTCAAAGCGTAAGTAAAGAGACGGTATACGAATCAAGCCATCTTGTTCAACGCTGGGCATCCGCTTCATATTAAAAATCATGGAGTGCTCCTTCCACTGCAAGCGATCCTCAATTGCCAGTTCTTCAAACAGTCGCAGTATATTCGGATGAGCGCCAAAGAAGATATGCAAGGCTGTATCATGCCAATTGCCGTCTTGATCTTTACAGGTTGCAACCTTGCCGCCAAGCACATCGCGTGCCTCATACACCACATGGTCGCAGCCAGCATCGGCCAGATACTTGGCACAAGACAGACCAGCCGCCAGGCGACCACAATAGCGACGCACGGCGGCGCGACATCCTGCGACAGTCGGAGCGGTGGTGGTGAGACAGTAGCGTTTGCCTTGTTCATGCGCACGGCGCACAGACGCACGCTGGAACACAATGGCGGACGAGCGCGCGGCTGAAGCGGCAGTGATGGGGAAACGTCCTCCATTTGGGAGCTCATAACGTGAGTCGGATGAGGAAGAATGTCGTCGACATTAAGCGAGCGCGGGAAATTGATAAAGTGTGTCGTGAAAATGTTTACAAAAAAGAAATGAGCTGCAGGCGCACTGCAGCCACGATGCAGTCATATGCGATCAGCTCATCGCCAATAGTCAGCTGGAGGAAGCCTCGCGAGACGCCTCCGCGGCATGCGGCCGTTTTGGGGCGAGGCGGGTGCACGAGATTGGGGACGGTTCTCACACGTACCTCTACAGAATAACTTTCCGGGAGACGGAGAGGGAGGATCCGAACGCGTGATGGGCGAGATATAGGTGAAGAGTGGGGACGGTGCGGAATGGGAAGGAATGGTGGGATAATTGAGGTGAGATGCGTTGCGATTTGCATCGCAACTCGGGGAAAAATGGAAACGCAACCTAGCACAAGCGCAGATTAGAGAGAGGGTCGCGGAAAAGAGTGGATGGGGCGCTGCGGCGAAATAGAACCTTTACAAAAACTAGGAGACCCAAGAATTAAACTGCACGAGATGGAATTTAATATTCCAAAATTTCTTAATTTTTTGAGTGCCAGCCACTGCCACCCCCTCGCGCGCCCCAAAAAGCCCAAAAACTAGCTTAGTTTGCAAAGCGAACAGACTATATTCCACTTTGCAGAACACAGACGTAAGCAATAGGTAACAGTTTGAATACGTAGTCAAAAATTTTGAATGTTTTCATTCAACGTTTGACTACGTTTGACTACGGGCTTTACGTTATACGTCAAATAAGAACCGCTTATCCCGGTTTTGAATGCCGTAACTTGTTAAAGAATTGAATGCAGCCAAAGTGCTTCTGCCAAAGCAATTCAAAACGAATTTGATTTTTGGCTGCCTTTCTAAGGCTCACAGTCAAAAATTGAGTGCATTCAAACAAGCATTCATTGTAACTGAGCAATGTTGGATACGATAAGCTTCTTGTGACGCCATCATCGGAGAACCCATCGATTTCAATACCCCGCACTGTCTCATACTGATGTAAAGGGCTCCAAAATGGAGCTTACGTACTCCACGGAGTAAATTAGGCGGTGTATCTGCGATTTTGATGTCAGCACTGAAAACTAGTGTTCGGTAGTCATCAAGGTTCATTTCTGGCACTTTTTTAAATATGTTTGTAAGTCTTTCTCAGAATAGGTCGCCCTTTTTCAGTTCCAAAGTGCTCACCGCAAACGCTCGAACCAGTTATTCTTGTGGACAGAAGCACAACGTCGTCGTTCTGGTGCCACTCAGATTGTCAGGCTGATGGACCAGCGGGTGTAGATGGCGCATCCGCATCTGGTAGAGGGTCTTTTATGATCTCATCTTTCTCTTGTTGCACAACTGGAAGGGCTGCAACAGTCGGCTTCGACGCAGAGGATCTTCTCGTGTTGACGGTGTGCTTCATTGCAGGAGATGCCCTTCTTGCGCCAGTCGGTGGAGGTGCGAAGGTTATCTTTGTTCGCTCCATCGTCTTCGTAGCGGAAGAATCGGCCATCCAGTAGAGCCGCTGATGCGCTTCCTTTCGGAGCTGATGAACTTCGAATTGGCTCCGTGCAGCTTGTTTGGGTTACCGTTCTTCGCCTCGAAGACGAGATTTTGATTGCTCCTGGCTCCATCATTTTATCATCCCAAGGTGCAGCCCTTCAGAATTTCTGGATGTAAGATGCAAGATCGAGGCCCTGCTAACGGTAGGAATAGAACTTCTGGCCGCTTCGGCTGATGAGAATATTATGAACCACTACTAGACCTGGGTCCAATTGCTTGCCGCCCAGTTCGCGGCGTGGCACAGTTCCACATTCATGCAAGAACGTTTTCCAACTATCACTTTGCCTTCGTTCTCGATATCCATACAGAGAGAAACCCGCATTCCACCTTGTAATGTGCGAGCAACCCTCGGTTTGCGAGGAGTCACGCTTTGTGCACGATTTTCTTTGTGCACGATTTCCAACACGAATCGGGTCTATGTGCAACATGATTTACAGAGCGGGATGCAGATGAACAGTAGCTTCGCTCTGGATTGGAAACAACCGAGGCGAGAATTTAAATGACGACTTACGGTGGGCTACCCCGATTTCGGCAGCTCCTCTTAGCGCACTGCCAGCTTCGTCCGTGTCATTTCCGTTCACCGCCGTGGTCCACCTGCCTCCTTGTCGCTTTTGGCGGGTGCGATAGCGTCTAGTTTCGATCGCGACGTGATTCTAGCTACTTCGAGGGATATGCAGCGTATCGTACAAATTGGAGATAACGTAGGAGCGAAACGCTAGTTTAGTCTAGTATGACGGATGTAAACCAGCGTGCATCGAAATGACTACGGTAAGTGCGATGGTACGTGTTTCGGGAGGCTTTTGGACTCTGCCAAAAGCACCTAAGACGTGCCTGCAGTCGGGGAGGTGCAGTCTAGTTAGGGTCACCACCATAGCCCAAATGAGCGCCCCACCGGCCTGTTTATTTTGGCCAACTTTTCAAAAACTGTTTGTTTTTAGGCCCGCAAACGGGGAGTGCAGTTGTCTTAGGGTGAGAACCCTAATAAAATTTGACCTGCACGTCCACGAGTATGCCATTTCACGCGGACAGTGGCGGGAGGGGGCCCGCGGGCCTGAAGACAAATATTTTTCGAAAAACCTAGCATCGATTTTGGAGTTGTGTTAGGCCTGCAGGGCTGACGCAATTGCACCCTCTCGCCCGCGGGCATGCCATTCCACGTGGAAAGTGAGGCAAGGGCGCCCGTGGGCGCCCTGGAGGCGCTTTTCCACGTAGGACATCCTCTCTCTACCCTCTCCGCGAATGAAAATGAAAACTGAAAATGAAAGTGAGAAGAATAACGTACTTCTGCAACTCGAAAGATTTTGAAACGTACTAGCTCCCATTCAGCGTAGCATTGAACTTCGCACTTTATCGCTCCATGATGTTAAAGAGCGAAAGCTTCCGCCAATTGCTTCATGGAGATAGCCTGTCAAATGTAATGGCATCAACTAGAACGTGCGCTTTCGTCTACGTCTTCGTTGGTATGCTTTTTGGTTTCGGCAACGATTTCTATCGCCATTCTTCGTAGCAATGCTTGCATCATTCTTCGACACAATACCGCTTGTATATGAACTTATGGGAGAGAAATGAAAGGCTTCTCCATCACTTCCTCTTTCTGTTCGGCCGCTGGGATGGTACATAACTTGATTGACACATTGATACCAATTTTTTACATTTTTCGAATAAATTGGACTGTTTTTCCGCAAAGATGTTTTTAAAACGGCTGATTCAACATCTGGGTTGAGAGACGGTTTTTACGCGCTTCTTGATACTGTTACAAACGAGTTCTCACTCCTCGGAGGAAGTCTATTATAGTAATCATAATTGTCTTTATTAGTCAGCTACGGTTGTTCCATCAGCATGGTTTGATAATATCCTGGCGTAGGAGAGATGGCATGAACATCAAATCTATGTCTCTTCTTACTGCGACTCCGACAAGAATTTCCCCGTGCTCTACATATGGAGTCTTCGGCCACGGTTGTTTGGATTGGTGTAGACAAAGTGTTGCATTCGTTCTCCATTAGATTGATGTAGGTGAAAGGAATGTAAGAAAGTGGTTGAATGATTAAGAAATTATCGAACGCTGGAAGGATCGACGCAAGCGTTTCTTAATCTCTGACTTTAGTTATACACTTATGGGTGAGGGCATTGGATTGGGTTCCATTTTGGACTGGTGCACCTCTGGTTTGGGGCTGTACCGTTTCTCTTCGGCTAAGGTCTTGGTGATTTCGTGCTTCTCTATCGCCTGTCCAGCCGTGCGAGTGCTCCCTGTAAGGATGCTATGGTTGAGTGCGAACGCAGCTCCGTTTTCCCAGGCAAAACTCGTTAAAGGAAAGGCAGGAGGGTTTCCAGTAGATATGCATGTAAGTGTTCTAATAGCAACAGGACCAAGGTCATTGAATAGTAAGAAAGCTTCCGTATCACTGACGTTTTTATAAGTGTGTAATGTTTTGAAAAAATTAAGTATACTGGAAGCGCATTGACACTTCAATAACGAGGGTCATTTTCATTTACGACGCCATGATACTTCAATGACAACGAGTTTTGCTAGGGTTTGCGAACACCGCAAAGTTCTGCAAACCCCGTGCTACTGAGCGCTATCGCAACTGATGCCATGCGAACGCCACCTGCATGCATAGCGAACACTTTTTTGTTGAGGTGCGAACGCTGCTACAATTTGTGCGGAAGCTGCATAAGGTGGCCGTTTTTGTGCGCATCTGTTATGGCCATAAAGAAAAAACCGTCACCGACTCCTCTGCCCCAGTTTCTTCTTCTTTTCATGAACTCGATGTGCAGTCGCGTCCACCCGTTCCAAACGCGCGCTCTTCGCCGAGAGACGCCACTACGTATAAGGAAAAGCTTCTTGACAACCCAGGCACTTAGCCCACCTGCACGAAAGGTATACCAGCCTGTGGGTTGAGTGGGTTTACAACGAAATGGTCATTGATCGTTCCGTCATACTTGATCTCTCCTCGACGAACTGCTGAGACGGCTGCGGCGTCTCGTTTGACAACTACATGCTGCAAGGCGAGGTGAACATTACACTGCGTGCGAACACCACCGTCGTG
This sequence comes from Gracilaria domingensis, assembly GCA_022539475.1. Lineage (NCBI taxonomy): Eukaryota > Rhodophyta > Florideophyceae > Gracilariales > Gracilariaceae > Gracilaria > Gracilaria domingensis. The sequence goes on along the minus strand of VCMS01000107.1, from coordinate 31,185 downwards.
AAGGTCGGCTTCTATGACGTGCACGTTTGGCTTATGCTTAGAGGTCTTCATGGCTTGCCTATCTATGCCAACGACGGTGCGCGCTGATTCATGCGCGGCTTGCCGTCAGCCTATGTCATCGGTGAGATACGTATGAGCGCGCCTCGCACTGCAGTGGGAACGGATACAGACAGTATCACTCACTCCGAGATCAGAATTCCGTGCACGCCGATTGGTTGCAAGCATTATCGCGCAGCCATGCTGCGCGCTTCCGCAAGAGTCACCCCTGTGCATAGAGCAGCAACTCGTACGGACAGGTGCTGAACCACCTGGCGAACGGCGAGTGGACGGTCAGGGTTAACGCCTTTGAGTTGTGCAATCTGCGAGAGTCGATGATTCCGAGAGCTCTGACTCCTTTTGTTTTTGAGCGCAGTTTTCATGGGCATTACACAGAGACAGGGAGACCGTGGTAGACGCTCAGCTATATGGTGGACCAGCTGCTCTTTTTTTCAGTGTTCGTACTATGCTCGAATTTGAAGAGGAAAAGATCGTCGTTGACGTTATGGACTGGAACTATACTGGGAGGCCAAAAAAGATTAATGTGTACACAGTGGATGCCAAACGAATGATCGATCTTCCTGGGAACCAAGTGTACCGAAAGCGGTTCACGCTGCAGGATCCTCATGGGGGCAAACGCCCAGCTGACTGCATCAAGATGTCTATCACGGTTGTACCACCCAACGGATCTCCACATCATCATGATGACGTTGAGGAAATCGAGGAGCTGTCGTATGGGAACCTTCTGAAGAGCAGTGTTCTGAAGACGCCGAAGATGTCATATCAAAGCTGGGCGGTACACATAGCAGTTGGTTTGTCGGACATGCTACCCAAAAGGTTTGGCGACGGCTACCGCGATGCCATGCGTGGCTATGTCTTCTTCAACTGCTCTAAGTGGGTGGAGCGCAGGAACAAGATATTCATAGCTGAGGCAAAAGATGTCATTGTCCCAAACATTGGAACAGCTTCTCGTTTTTATCCTCAAAGGCGCGTCATATGGAATTCGGAATATGTGCTTCCTCTTACAGTCATCAATGATCGAGTTGCTCAGGAGGGAATCCGTTTGAAGCTGTACCACAAAGTAATACCTCGCCTCCACGGCCCTTTAGAGAGAACAAGCGCATTGGTGAAGTCAACGTTTCGTTTGAAGAGATGTTCAAGAAAATGGCCACTGCCCTTGTTCGTGAAGATGAAGGGGATCGCGTTCGAACTGTTTCTCTCATGAAACCACTTTTCTAGAACTTTTATGGAAAGACTCAGGGAGAAGCAGACCCATATGACAAAGGCATTGCGTTCCGTGGGAGAGTGCTCATTGGCGTAGGTGCAAAGCCATGCGATGTCGCCGCACCAATTTTACGACCATGTCCGCTTCCCCCGCGATCCGATCCACTCCTCAAATCTAGAAGCTGGAGGGCTGGCTTCTTCGTGCTACGGAATTTTCACCGAAAGACGGATGGTCGGTTCGTCTAGATGGTCGAATTGGACTTTATCCCTTCGGCGAAACAATGGAGAGGGTAACTATTCAGAGCATGTGTGTAGAGTGACGAGAAAGATCTGCCGTACTCATTCCGGACATGCAGTTTACCGAGGACGTGGAACAAATCCTAGATCTGTCAATAACGCTTTCGGCCAGAAAGCCATCGACAGTACAAGAACTTGAGGAACGTCTAGGCGAGAAAGAAGGGACATCGGCGGAGCAAAGTGGTCGGGATTAGAACAACTCGGAGTGGCAACCGAAAGCATTCTTAAGACTCCCTGCAAAACACTTGATATGTGAGCAGGGAGATCTAAGGTGGATGTTTATGGACTATACATGTAATAATGTGTTGGGCGCGAACGAAAATGGCGTCCCAGGAAGTATCCTTATGTTCGATACTCTATTTCGATATGATCTTACGAAGAGAAAAGGCCAGAGTGTTGACTATGCCAACGTTGAAGCACCCCTTGAAGCCGAAAATTGTTCCACTGCCGGGGAACAAACAGAAATTCGAGAACGAAATCAGGCCCGTTGAAAAGAAGACTGCCATGCTGAGTCTGAGAGCCGCTCCACTCGAAGCGGAGAGGTATTGAATAGGAACTGCTCCGAAAACTTTAACATCTTCGATGCCGTTAGGTCCTCAAAGGTCGTACACTCTACGCGCTCTAATTATTCAGGTGTGGAACCTGCCGGTCGTTGATGACGACGGTCTTTCTGAACCGAGATTTGTGGTTGCTATGGGAGACGAAAGGAGCACGCGTTCAGTGCTGTGACGACAAACCGTATCTCCGTGGTGGGAAGACGCTTTGGAGGTTACTGATATCAAAATGAGAGGGGGCAACGTAATCCGAATGTTAATGTCTTGATATATGGCGATGACGACGAAAAGATTATGGAGTACCTGTGGAGATCAATTACTCCCTGTGCAGAATTAGATACGGCCGAACCTTCTCTTCAGCTGGCAAAGTGGTACCCTGTGTTCTCTGTGAATCCCGGAGTCGTGGTGGGTGAGATTCTGGAGGATCCCCAACTCTTTCCGACAGATGTTGCTATTGAACGACTAATGCCACAACCACCCTCTCCCCGCCGCTCACACTCTGTTTTGAGATTTTCTTTGGTCTGTCTTCGTGACATCTAATTCCTCTCTATGAGAAATTTTTGGAAAAAGGGGAGTGCAATTTGAGGTTGGATAGCACGAATGGATGATACATGGATGCCAAACGGATAGCGCATTGAGTGCGATCAATGTGCGATTGCAGCTTAATTTCGCCGTGTCACATTGGAGGACGCCCGCTAAGCACATGGAGCGCACTTGGAGTGCACGCGATGCATGTTGCACTCCGTCTGCGTCCACATTGTCGGCATTTCGCCCCCCACAATCTCAGTTTGCACTCCACGCGCACTCACAATAATGAAATAAACTATTAAAAAATTAAAATGCCCTGCCAAGGGTGTCACATTGGAACGCGGATGGCGTACAGGCGGAGTGCAGTTGGAGGCTAAGAACCCCGAAGATGCACTCCATTTGCACTCACAAAAATGAAAAAAGTTTTTGTAGGGCCTTCGCTACGCAGTTTGAAAGTTATGCGTAGAGTGTGCAATTTCAGCTGTCTCGCTCAGACCAAAGCATTCGAAGAGGGGTGCCGTTTTGCAGCAACGGGAATACAAAGGAAACTGTACATTCTAGATCTACTAGTTCTGGACATCAAAATACCAGAGGACCTCCGGTTGGCACCAGCACTGAAAATATATGTTTTTTCTGACTATGACCACTCGGAGATTGTAGATTTTTTAGCTACAGCATGCGTCCTGCTGGAGAAATGGCGTTCCGAACATCACCGAAGACTAACCACTGGAGAAAAATTTATTGATATCTCTTTTGCTATGGACGGGTCAGTGCCAAACCGTGTCTATGACAGTAGTCGAAGCTACTACTGTCGACGCAATGCAAAACGTGCAAGGAAAGAACCGATAAGCACAAAGTCTCTTCGATTATATGATGTTAGATACCATGAGCGTCCTGAGCAGAAGGACATGTTGCTGAAAGCAAGAAGGTGTTGAAAGTTGACTTCTTGACCAAGGAGAAGCAGAAGGGTGCCTCAGAGAAGCAGAAGAGGAAAGAGCCGAAGGGTGGGGGTGTAGCAAATAAGATCTCCGATAGGCTTGCTCCCATTCGCGCTGTGAAGTAGAAGATGGCCCATGTTCTCGCGGAAATGATGCTTGATATAATCCAAGCTCTGGTAATTGAATTCAATGAGGATGTTTCAACGTCATCGCTTCCAGGTGTAGACGACGACAAAATTGATTATGATCGGACCACGCACTTGAAGAAGCCCCGAGGATATTGCCTCATAGAATTAGAATATGACTTCAGCCAACCCGCGTACAGAGAGTTCCTTCTTTTCCGTGGCGGCAATCGATAGCTGGGAATCACAAGCGGTAGGACTCAGTACATGTAACAGAGGCAGCAAAATATGGCCGCGTTCCCGCCTATTCTTCCTATTGATGAGGTGCGCAGCACTCATACTGTGGTCAAAAGGGAAAAAAAGCGAGCTAGATTAGAAGAAGGCTCACTTCCTGCGGTTGGGAAGGTTAACGCTCCTCTTGAAGTCATTGAGCGCAGGAAGAGAGAAGATGAAGAAACTAGAAAGGTTCGTTTGATGTCTCTTGGCTCATTTGGTCACGTTTTTGTGCCACCGGAAGTGGTTGTTCCCGTATATGTTTTTCGCGGCATTGAGTTGCAGCAGATTGGTGCACAATACAACCCGTACCGTACAACAAGGCTTTACGGTGCATATCCTGACTTCTACACCCAAAGCCACAATCCCATTATTGACGAAGGCAATCGGAACTTCTTTGAAATGTTTGAGAGCCACGTGAAAACGCCTGGAGGCTCGGTGCACATTGAGATGAAAGTACGAATGCTTCCGGAAGCTGTTCTACCGACTAGCTACGCAATGATGACAAGATCGGAAGAAGGAAACCCTCGGATCGGGTGGCTACATCGGGAGCTGCCAGTGAATATTGGCAAGTTAGGTTTTGGCTGGTCTGAGAGGATAGGCAAAACTGTGAGCGCTCTTGGAGGGCTCTGGTACTACTCTTGTTAGCGTTCTCTGGCAAGACACTCTATGGAAACTCGCTCCTTATATTCAGAATACTCTGCGAAACTCAAAGGTCAGATGGAAATGTTCATCGAAATATTCGATACGAAAGATGTTGACTAGAGACCTAATAAATTCCGGTCTCTACCCATCTCTAAGCCTCCTTAGCAGACTTATGAAATGCGTGTTGTGATCTGCAGGATTATGGATTGGGTTGCCATACTGACTCGCGAAAAATTAACCAGCCAAACTTTGAGCGTTCTATGTTCAGGCTCGTCTGGGGAATCGTTCTGAAGACGAGAGAAGGAGTAGTACTTGCCAGTATGTTGCGGATGGTATTGCTCAGTATAACTGGAGGTTGAAATGGTCGTTGCAATTGCCTTCTCTAGATGAGAAGTCTGGTCTTAATCTTCAGATCTTTGGCGGCACTAGCCTTGGACTGGGATCCGATCAGCTTTGTGCTCTGGCATACATCAATCCGAGGTCATTAATTGATGAGATTGTTACGACAGAGCAACGGATAATCAAGAAGAAGCAATGGACCAACATGGAACATCCGAATCACCACGACTCTCGGACTCCTATTCAAGTTTCTTTTGAACTGACCACTGCGAAGATGGCAGATACGAAGAATTGCTTTGAGAATAGGTGAGAGTACAAAGAAACAGAGAGCGCCAGGATTATGTATTGCAGGTGCTCTTCCGACCAACTGCTTTCTCCTTGTATAATCCAGTTCCATATTTCAGTTAATTGATTTTGAGCTCCATCCAGAATCTACAATGGAAACCTGCCACTGTTTTATTGATATTCCCATTCATGCCCATGTCTGTGCAGTTTGTCTTTATGTTAAGACCGTGGCAATGTTTCGCCGCTGAAGACGTTTGCGGTCTGGTCGTTCTGATTTGTGTATCTATGGTAAACCCGGCCCGAACGGCAAAACTGCAGATGGAAATTGAAGCCGCTACAATTTCTAGAGAGAAAGAAGGGACAGAGGATTAGAGAATTTGATTCGGATCCATATGCAGCTTTGGAGCACTTGCGCTAGCCGACGGAAGTATATATAGGCGGAAGGTGGTGCAAGGTCCTTTTGTTGACACTTCGATCAGCGTTTCTTACCATTGATAACGGCAGCATTCGTAAGGTATACTTCCTTTTCTGCTGCAAAGGGTGTCACGAATGGAAGTAGTTTTTGCGATCGTCAGGTCTCAATCAAGCAAAGAAAAGGTGTCAATAAGCCTCTGTCCCAGGCGGAAGAACTGGGATGCCTCTTTCAGAGGAGTTTCATTCTCGTTTCAAGAAGAATTCTTGGGTTTCTATGTTAACTGATTAAAAAAAATTTTATTGCATTTCTATTGAGAGATGGCGAGCCAAAAAACTTAACGTGAAAATGGTATTGGAAAGATAATAGAATATTACGAAAATACTGCTACTTATAGACACCTGATTGAAAAGCTAATGACAGAAAGTTCCGCTTGGCTGTGTTGTGGACATGATTTGCAAATGCTGTTTGTGTACAGGGACACGGCATTTTTTCTTGGATACTTAACACTCTTTGGACTCGAGCGACGGCATGGGTAAAGAAATAGGTGACAAACTTATATTGCAGAGCGCCCCTCTTTGTTGTATATCTTTCATATCTGTTCTACACTGAAAAGCCTTAATGGAAAGCATCTTTCCATTCGTTGAAATCAATCTGCAATGCTGAAGTCAACGCCCGGAAGGTGCGAATCACTTCTTTTCCCAAGCGTTATACAGATCCATTACTCCAGGGCGTGTATGGCGACGTGAAGTGGTGAGGTACACGCATAGCTCTCGAGAGAAGGCGAATTGTCTCGTTTCGGAAGTGGGCCGGGCCATCGGACATTAAACTTTGGGTTCGGTACTGCGAACGCCTCGCACCAGTCTACAATTGCCTGGGCAGAATTCTCTGCGGCTGCGCTTGCGAATGCAGTGAGCTACTTATTATCTTAGCGGTCACCGCGCAACATCTGTGCCTAGCGTCCTCCACCTCCACTGGGATTGATATCAAGAAAGTCAAACTGAAGAAGGTCGTTTAGCGATGTTCCGTGGACAGCTGAGGTAAATGGTCGGGGCACTTTTTCATCGCCTGTGGTGAAGATGCAGTGGATTCAAGCGCGTACGAAGTTGTTAATGTCGTCCTGTGGCGTGCGTCATACAAACTGCTTGCGAAGCACCTTCAGCGTGGATGAGCTGCCGCGATGGCCAGAGGATCCGATGTGTGCAATAATGCATAGACTTAGATGCAGATCTTCGGCGGCATCCATCATTCCAAACAGCACCGTTCGTAAATTTCCAAAGACCGTTTAGTTTCGTCAAGTTACTCGGGATTGCGTTCGCGTGCTTTTCCTAACAATCCATGACATCGGATGGTTTAGTCAAACAAAAATCGTCCTAGGAGATTGACGGCAGCAGGGGGATTTTCACAGGGGGGCGCACCCAGAGAGCTGAATTGATGTCCATTTGATGTTCCTAAGATGACCGGCATTAAAATTACGAGATCTAAAGATGTCCACTTGATCTCCTTTAGATGTACATATGATGCGCGTAAATGATCTACATATGATGCATCAAAGATAAACCACTGATATTCTCCCGATGCGCATATGATGTACGAAGAGATGTCCAATGGATTCTGTGATGTCCAAGTGATACCCCTCAGATTCCGGGACATCCAATGGACATATTGTCGTGCATCATTCGAGTATCTTTGGAAGAAGTTTTGTGCATCCAAGGAATATCTAAGGGACATCAATTAGGGACGTCTTTCGTGCTATCTCTGCACATCATTGGGATATCGTGGATGCGCAGAAGATATCCGAATGATATTCCATAGATGCCCTAAATTTTCATCCGATGGATATCCAACGCACATCACTTTTCCTCTCTGAGGCACTGTTGGAGGAGCGGCTGAGCGAGTAGGCATATCTGCCCACAAGTCCTCGATTTCTTTGATGAGGAAACATATGTAGTTGTGGATGCTTATTCGCACGGCCCAGCTCATGATTTTCCGAACAGAT
>VCMS01000107.1:0-14267 GCA_022539475.1 Gracilaria domingensis | reverse complement strand
GGCAACTAGTGCCCCGTGAATCGGTAAGTCGTACACCGTGGTGTGTCGACGGCGGAATAGTATTTATTTTCGCATCTCGGCTTGGCCACCATGGACAGTAACCAAGGTGCTTCCTACTAGGTTCTTCGTCTTGTTTCCGTGGCACGGATCCTGAAGAACAACTCGTAGTAGGAACCCAGCTTGTCTAAAGACCTGCACAGGCGTTCTGCGGCGATATTCCACTACCTGGTTGCACCGGCTCTCTGGCTAGGCGCGGGTACCTTTTCTGGACTGCCGCGTGTCTCGTTACTCGCGTTTACCACCAGAGTCCGTGGACTACTCCGCACCTTCAACACCGTCTTTTCGACCGCAGCTCACCACGCCTTACACCCCGCGGCTGTGCCGCGCCCACACCACCGTCCGGACATTCTCGGAGTATCGCTTGTGGCGCGCACATCTCACAATCTCTGCCCAAATTCTTTTCCGTCTACTTTTCATCTTCTGGTTAATCTCGGTGGATTTTCACCGACGGTCTGTGTCTTGCAAGTGAATATAGTCTGTTCGCTTTGGGAAACTAAGCTAGCTGTTTGGACGGCTTCTTTGGGCGCGCGAGGGGGTGGCAGGGTTGGCACTTCAAAAAATTACAAAAAATTTTGAATATTAAATTCCATCTCGCTGCAGTTAAATTCTGTGGGGTCTCCTAGTTTTTGAAAGTGCTATTGTCGCCGCAACCGCTCCATCCACTCTTTCCCGACCCCTCTCTCTAATCTGCGCTTGTGCAGTTTGGCGTCCATTTTTCCCCTCGATTGCGAATGCAAATCGCAACGCATCTCACCGCAATGATCCCCCATTCCTTCCCATTCCGCACCGTCCCACTCTTCACCGGTATATCTCGCCCATCACGCGTTCGGATCCTCCCTCTCCGTCTCCCGGAAGTTTCTGTAGAGGTACGTGTGAGAACCGTCCCAATCTCGTGCACCGCCTCGCCCCAAAACGCGCCCGCATGCCGCCGGAGGCTTGTCTCGCGCAGGCTTCCTCTAGCTGAATATTGGCGATGAGCTGAATCGCATATGGCTGCATCGTGGGCTGCAGTGCGCCTGCAGTCATTTCTTTTTGTAAACCATTTTCCACTACACAGCTTTTATCAATTCCCGCGGCTCGCTTAATGTCGACGACATTCTCCTCATCCGACTCACGTTATGAGCTCCCCAAATGCGAGGGCCGGGTTTCCCATCACTGCGCTTCAGCCGCGCGCTCGTCCGCCATTGTGTTCCAGCGTGCGTCTGTGCGCCGTGCGCATGAACAAGGCAAACGCTACTGTCTCACCACACCGCTCGACTGTCGCAGGATGTCGCGCCGCCGGGCGTCGCTATTGTGGTCGCCTGGCGGCTGGTCTGTCTTGTGCCAAGTATCTGCCGATGCTGGCTGCGACCATGTGGTGTATGAGGGCACGCGATGTGCTTGGCGCAAGGTTGCAACCTGTAAGGATAGACGGCAATTGGTATGATACAGCCTTGCATATCTTCTTTGGCGCTCATCCGAATATACTGCGACTGTTTGAAGAACTGGCAATTGAGGATCGCTTGCAGTGGAAGGAGCACTCCATGATTTTTTAATATGAAGCGATGCCGAGCGTTGAACAAGATGGCTTGATTCGTATACCGTCTCTTACTTACGCTTTGACTTTTCTGCCTGGTTCCAGCACCCTTGAATGGTGTGCTGGTCATCTTGAGAAAAATGATATGCTTACCTGGCCCTAGAAGATCCTTCGCGAAGGGCTTACTTCCCGCCATTGTGTTTGGCCAACAGTATGGTGAAAAGATGACGTACAATCCTGGACGCGGATCGCATGACGCGACGCCGGCAGCAAAGCCCGTGCGCCGCAGAGCGCTCAAACGGGGCACCGTGCGCTGCGCGCGCGCCGCCCGGCGCGCACCGCCAACGGGCATGCTATGCGTCTCACTCCGCTGCTGCCGCCGCCATGGCCAATCACGTGCCATGAGCCGCCGTACCGCGTTCCTCTCCGGGTCCTTGCCCTCCCTGTAGCGCTGCTGCTGTACTGCAAACCGCGCGTCGAGCCCAGCGGCCACGCCCGACTCGCTGCCAGAAGGCTCGGCGGCGCCGGCCGTGGCCGGCGGTGGTGCCGGTAAAACGCCACGCTGCTGGGGCTGCCAGAGGCGCCGGTTTTGGCTGCACGCGCGCTGGCGCCGCTCAGTAGTGGCGTTGCTGGCCCAGCTGCCGCCTCTGGAGGCGCGGCTGCGATCGGCGCTGCTGGTAGACGAGCGCGCTGCCATGCCCACGTGTGATCAGCGCGGCCGCCAACCCTGGCCTTGGCCACCGGCGTGCAGCGGCGCTACCGTTGCGGTCGGCGCGTCTCGGGCTGTGCCCGACCCTAGTTAGTTCTCCGACGCGGCTAACGGCTTCCGCCGCGCGCAGCTGCACGCGGCGCGTGTGCAGCGTCGCCTGACTTCTCCGCCCTGCTGGCTGTCGCGCCGGGCCGCGCTTCGTCAGGCCAAGCGCGGCGACGTTGCCGCCGCGCTGGCGTCGTTGTCGGCACTGCCACGCACCGCGCCGGCGCGCTCTTCTGCGGCGGCCCGCGCTGGGCGAGGCAGCACTGCGTGCCGCCACCTCGGCGTTGTTACGCAAGCGCGCGGCGCGTTGCTAGTCGTGCACCTTCCATATCTGGCAATGTCTCACCCTTGCCGCCACGCTGCGTTGCGCCACGTTGCGTGAGGCGCTTAACTGCGACCCGTGCTGCTGCTCTCGCCGTTCTCATGATGCTGCGACGCTGGTGCGCAGACAGGTCGGCGTGAGCGTTCCGCAACTGCGACAGCACCCTGAGCTACTTTCCAGGCGGGCGTTCGTGCGATGCTGTTCCAGCATGGTTCTGTCGGTTGCAGTGTGCTGCCTGTCGCCGTCGCTGCGCCGATTTATGACGCCCAGATGCGGCTGGCCTCTGCTCTGTGCGCGCGCGCGCTGCCAGCGCGCAATCGGACGCCGCCACAGGGAGGCAGTCTGGCCATTCTTCATATCTTCTCTCTTGCAATGCCTGCATGCCGGTGGAATCTCTCGCAACGTTGTACTATCTGTCTGACGTGTCATATCGATATTGGCGCGAGCTGACGTTGCTCTCTGCTTTGACGCTTCTGATCAAGGGTCTTCGAAGGTGCTGCTCGGTGGGCGCGCAGCCTGCTAGGCTCCATCACGCGCGTCATCGGCCGCCCGATTAACGTGCAAAGACACCCGCACTGCGCGCGCCGACAAGGCCGAGGCGTGATGTTGTGGCGATGTGCGAGCCGCAGCGCTCTTCTAGTAGTTCGCCCCGTTGCCGTTCGCTTCCTCCTTCGTGCCGTCTCGCGGTGTCGGCGAGTTTTGGCGCCATGCGCTGACGAGCGCGAAAAAGCGGCCCGCGCTCGAGACCCTGAGTCGTCTGTGCCTGATGCGCGTGTGTTTGCTATCGCGTGCGAGCGTGTCGGCTACTTCGCACCGGCTGCGGCGCCTAATGGCGGTAGCGCATGCCGTGCAGCTTTCTGATGAGTTAATAAACCATATATGAGCTGGCGGTAAACGAGCCTCTGTCCCGTGTCGTCTGCGCGCAGTTTTGCTGGTCGGATCTCACTTTTGTGTCACCTCTCTTGACTACGCACGTCCGCCCATTTCTGCGCGCGCCTCGCTCTCAAGCCGCCACGATGTTCTTCCTGCTGTGTGTGTTGTGTTCTGCGGAGCTCTCGGCAGCCAAAATGAGCGCGCCTTCGATTCACTACGTCGCGCCCTCCAAAGCGAACCAGCTCCGCTACCGCGCCTTATTGAGCGCTGGTGTGTTGTGGGCGGTGGTGGGAGATTGTGTGTTAATAACCATCGCCGCCGCGCCGGAATGTGTCGCGTCTGTCGCCGATGACGCCGCGCGCTGCACACAGGCGCGGTTCTGCCGCCGCGCTACTCCTCGCCACGTGCGCGGCCCCGAAGTGCGTGAAGTTCCGGGTCTCCACTCTCATGATGCGAAGGCGCGTTGTTGGTCAGCGGCGTGGCTGCACATTAAACTGGTGCATCATATCGTAGCGATTGAGCGCGTCGGTCACAGCAGCCAAGATCTCGCCACGGCATGGGCCATCCAGGATGAGCGGCACGGAAACGTCGTTGAACGACCACCGCCTGCTAGGAATGGCGCCGCGCCTCCGTGGGCGGCGCGGAGGTTTGCTGGCGATGGGTTGTTGCAGACGAGTGTCATCAGACATGTCGTAATGTCATTCTGTCGTATTGGCACGCGGCGAGATCAAGTTGTGTTAGGGTCGTTACCCTAACACAACTCAACCACCCTGCCCGCGGGCACGTTACGTTTTGGCTGGATATGCGTGCGGTGTGTGTTTGGGAGGTCTGTGGACGCTACCAGAATGAGGCGAAAACGAGCCCGCGGGCGGGGGGGGTCGGTCGTGTTAGGGTAGGTACCCTAACACGACCGGACCCCCCCGCCCGCGGGCATGAAATCGCACATTTTTGAAAAAAATCGGCCAAAACGTGCCCGCGGGCGGGGGGTCCGTTCGTGTTAGGGTAGGTACCCTAACACGAACGGACCCCCCCGCCCGAGTGCATAAAAAAGCACATTTTTTAAAAAACCGGCCAAAACGTGCCCGCGGGCGGGGGGGTCCGTTCGTGTTAGGGTAGGTACCCTAACACGAACGGACCCCCCCGCCCGAGTGCATAAAAAAGCACATTTTTTAAAAACCGGCCAAAACGTGCCCGCGGGCGGGGGGTCCGTTCGTGTTAGGGTAGGTACCCTAACACGAACGGACCCCCCGCCCGAGGGCATAAAAAAGCACATTTTTTAAAAAACCCGGCCAAAACGTGCCCGCGGACGGGGGGGTGCGGTTGTGTTAGGGTAGCCACCCTAACACAACCGATCCCCCCCACGCCGGTTGGGCACGTTCTGGTCACATTTTAGAACCATGCCGAGACCTCCCAAAACCCCTTCCTCAACACTTCTTGCACTCATTACCATGCACCCGCCCGCGAACACGTTGGCACCGCTGTCTACGTGGATTGGCGGGATGGCAAAAAGCTGTACATTAATTAGAGTATATCTGAGTATTAGGAGCGCTTCAAAACGCATGAATGGAGAGCGCTACCATGTTCGCATAAATCTACGTCCACCAAAACCCTTCGCTAGAAGGAACTTTTTGAGGCCATTCTGTAGCGTTTGATACCTCCAAAACACAATCGGTTGCATTCCTTGCAACGATTTTGTTGCGAGCTCAGTACAGATCTTTTAGAGATATATCAACTAGTTTTTCATCCAATTGATGCTCAACAGTAACATAATACGCGACCTTGTTACAATTTGTAGTGTCTGACACACTACACATTTAAACTGATCAAAGTGGCGAAGAGACGTACCACCGAAGCGCGCCAACACCTCACGCACAAAGTGGTAATGCGCAGGGATGAGATGCATAAAAAAACAGGAGTGACGACAGTATGTAGCTACTTAAATACTCGCCACAACTTTTTCCCGTGAAGATACAAATTCTACCGAGGATGAAGATAAGGTATTATCTAATAGCATGAGCGCTTCCGCTTTAGCGTTCAATTTATATATCTGAATCTAATTTGTTCGTTGTGACGGTCTGACAAACAGCGATGAAGGCTCCAACGACCATATAATACCGGATTTATAGGGGTATAGAGCGAGCTTCTGCGAAACACCATAAATAACTAAATGGAGTCCTGATAGGCTAACTACTACATGATTTTCAGAGGTTTAGAGAACGGGGTTTATGAGCAGCTCTTATATGCTAAATTCATTCAGTATAAAACTCTATGAAACAGAATGGCGACGAGAGTCGTCGCAGAAAGCAAAACAGATGGTAGGCATGAAAACGTTCAGCCCTGTGTGCTTGAGCTGGTAGCACATGATTATCGTTCCAATTTTGAAATCGTATCGCTTCACCTTCCGTTAACAAAAGCCTGTCACCAACAATACAAGAGAAGACATTAATCGACGTGTTGCGGAGATGCCGTAAAAGGCTGCCAATGGTGTTAGTTTTTCTTCTGTTGAGAGTCGAGATAGAACCTCAGACTCCCAGGTTAGAGCTATGAATTCCTGCCCACGACTTTGTCGAGGAGCGGTTAAAGGCTTCAATCTGCCACGAAGGACGAAATAGAGTTTTCATTACATTTCATGCGCCACGATTGCCGACCTATAACTAGTCCAGAGCGACGCCCGAGTACTGAAGGAAACAACTGTTGTTGATTGAAAGCCCGTCCTCCGCTCCCTATCAGATGTTCACAAGGAATTCCTTTACGAAAGGAAAACCATGTCAAGGATTTTTTGTAGATTGCTTGTTCTCCCATCATCAAAGCGAGATCTGTTCCTTTGTGAAGGTTCATTCGTGGACCTGCCTGTCTCGACTGTGACAACTATATGAAACCGTTAGGCAAAAAGTGCATTGCATTGGGGATACGATTTGTGTTTTGTAATGCTGATTTGAGTACGTATCGTGATCGAAATAAACGTGACGTGCGATCGATTACTAAATTGCAGTGAGTAGCGTCTCTGACTAGAGGTTTTCGATTTCTGGAGTATTAATCAGCTTCAATTTGTCTGATGCAAGTTGCGTAACTGTTCGAAGAGAGCTCTCCTTGTTCCCAACAGACTGCATAGAAACAAACTTTGGATCAATCCTACCGTCAAGGGGTTTCTATGAACGACGGAATAAGAGATATGTAATCAGAACGCTTGAGGAGTACCGCCTGAGATATACCCTCCCTCGCAAGACATATACTTCTTCCTGCCTCGTCTTTCTTGCATATTCTAGAATAACTGAGTATGTATCTCTAACGCTTTTGGTTTGGTCTTGAGAGGGTCCAGTGATTGAAGTAAGAATACTACCTCATGAAGATGAGGGAGGGGCCTCGAATCTATGACAGGAGCTCCCCGTTTTGGTCCCGTGAAGAGTTAACAGAATGTCTTTAGCCTCAAAGTATCCGCACGACAACTTGCAGAGGATGGCACACTCGACTTAGTTTGTCTTCGTTGATGAACTGAAAACTTTCTGCGTGAGATTTAGAATGGGCTCCAGGATTGACGAAGAGATTCTTGAAGGATTTGCATCCTGGACTCGCGTAGAGACTTGCTAGAAACGAATGGCATTGCGTCTGCTTCAGATACGGAAACCTCGATCAGTGTGGTAGGGAAGTATGCCACTACTGTGAGGTCATCACGGATGCACTTACGGCGTAGCTCGTCGGAGAAGTTGGGAATATGAGCTGAAGAGGATAGGCGGTAAATGATGTTTGCTTTAGAGTTGTTGAAGACTTATCGGTGTATACCTGCAGAAGACCTACGAAAGATTCACTGTAACTTATTTCTTGGGAGTACCACACTATTCTACTATCCAAAGAGCCCATGACCATTTCCTTAAGTTTTGAGGTGGCGTCTCTTGCGAGAGAGCCGGACATGGGGTGAGATTATATTCATGGAGTGGGTCTGAGGTATAGGGTGGAAGAATGTGTTTTCGTTGTTAGCCAACTGGAGCTGTTTCAAAAGTGTCTGAACGGGGGTCTCTCGTGTAGAGGGTGGCGCGGAACGTACATCCTTCTGGAGAGACAGTTCTTCGATTGAAACCGTCCTTTGAGGCGTATCGTTCGAAAATGGCGTTCTTCAGTTCTGTACAGCGCTTGGAACTTGTTATAGTCTCGTTGAATCGCTTTTGCGAGAATCGCGGGTCCCGAAGTAGCCCAATTAGCTCGTCTGCCTCACGATGACCAAGGTTGGAAGCTACTGAAGCCAGACAAACCGTGAGATAATCCATATGCAAATCACCGAGGGCCTCCTCAGAAGGCACTGGGCGGGAATGCTTCCGTGTTCTTGCTCTAATGACGCCGGACCCGGGGAAGGAGAAACAATGCGAGTGTCGGAATGGGAGGGGCGCACGGATGTGGTCAACGATGTCCTCGGACACCGGAGGCTCGGGAAGGCGACAAGGGGCAGTGACCGTTTCGAAGATGCGGCCGCGTGCGCGGAAAGCCTTGAGACGTTTGCTTCTCCGAATGGGCCGCCTATTTTCGTCTTCCAGCGCTGCTTTCAGACGAAACGGGCAATGGTTGACATGCTGTTGAAGAGATAGGACTTCTCGGCGAGTAAGTAGACGAAGGGGCACCCACGCCTTCTTAGTGTACAGTAGTCTAGACCATGGGAGAGAAATGAACGAAAAACGACGAGCAACATGACTCAAGGGAAGTAGTCCGCAAGGAGAAGGAGTCGAGCGACAGTCAGATTACGACCGTCATGCTGAGGAACTGGAATATTATTTTAGTTTAAACCCGCGTGCGTTTTCGTTAAAAACGCACGTCAGGACACGTCGACCTCAACCAATCGGTTGTACTTCTCGTATTATTACCACTGGTTATTAAAAACCTGGTTGGTTCTCCAACGTGTAAGTGTACACTGCCAATCTCGACAGAAAATAATCTCTTCCCTCCGCCGCCGCCGCTGCCCCCGACGTCCGACCTTCCGTTACCGTCTGATCCGTGCCATGTCCACATCCTCGTTATACTCCGCTTTCCGTCCCTCTTTTGTCCTCCCCTCTATTTATGGAGGCTGCCTTAAAGTAGGAGGCGGAAAAAAGTAGGACGGAGTCATCCGTATCTAACGGATGTATTCCGTGCAGTCTATTCGTACGTTCTTCCATATCCTTCCACGTATCTTTGCTCTAAACTAACCAATCCTCACCACGTTTCTTCGCGCTCTGCGACATGCAAACGGCAGGAAATAAGCTAATCACCCCCAACTTCTTCTATTTGCTCAAATATAGAACGAGTTGGATCAGGTAAAACCGGGAAACCTGATAACCCAAAGCGACCACTGTAAGTACGCGACGAATGGTTCATTTCGTTGCGCCATAGGCTCTAGTTTCGCCTCTGCGGCCTACTTTTCAAAAGTAGGCGCCAAGACGCGAGAATGCTAGCAGCCTAAAGCGGCAACAAAACAATTCCTTGGCGCATCATTGGATTCTCTGAACTGTTCGGAGAGACGATTCTGTATTGGTTGGGACATTAGGCTGCCTCTTTCGTTTATCGCATCTGCGCTATGTTTGCTGCATGGGCATTCTTGTCCTTGCTTGTGAGTTCTCGCTACATAGCAGACACCTTTGCGCTTTACGATCCGATGGTGGGCTGTAATCTAACCGCGGATCCCTTTCCTTGCTTCTTCTCCTTTTGCGAGGCTTTACTACGGTCCCCTCGGACTGTCGCTAGCCAATGTTCTGTGTTGTTTTATCAATGGTACGTTCCATCGCATTTCAAATGTATCCAACGATCCTTTGACGTAACTATGGATACTTTCTGCCTTGCGTATAGAGGTAAACGAATTTTGATGCCGGACGTAGCTCACGAGTTTCAGAGTGCAGCGTTCCCAAGTAGGAACCACTGATCGGGCATGCGTTTGCCCTACATGAGGAACGCGAGTAGCATGAGGCGCTTCGCCCCCTCATCCTCTCGGAGTGCGTAGGTTTCAACCGATACTGCACTTCGGTTGGAGGGGCCCTCTTAGCGGCATCTGCGCGGCAGATGCGCCTACATCCGCGTTCATCATCGGCGGAAATAGATAGTATGTAAATAAGTGACAAAGTGACGTGCCGTTTCCAGGCAAAAGAACGTGTCGATAGGAAGAATAGATACGAAAAAACGCGCTATGATTTCATAATAGTGCCTACACATCTCTGTACTTAGACCAACAGTCATTTCCATGCGTTGCAGGGTATTTAGTTCCTGGTCAGAAGTATCGTGTAATGTGCACCTCTTGAATTGGAAAACTGGACTTTAACTTCGCCGCACAATTGTACCGTTCAGCGTAGCCCCTCGACTAACGATACTAGTCCGTAGTGGAAGAAAAACCCAACCAGTATTTACTCGCACAGCGATTTACTGGACGACCCAAGCAAATTTAATCTTCAAAATTTTTAAAAGTAATTATCTCGATATTTATCTTTCAAAAAATTACCATGGACGACCCTTGCCACTTCTGGACGACCTCGCCAAAACTAGCGATCTGCAAGCAGACAGACGGATCATTCTGAAAGTGTGACGTCGAGCTTGTTACGCCTCAAATCAAGTCGCCGCAGCGATTACTCCGCGCTGTATCTACCAGGCTGCGGTAGATACCAGCGAGCGTGTAGTACCAGTGGTAGTAACCAGCCCTATAAAGAACCGCTACGAACCATCCTTCACCCTGTGTAAGGCCTCCACAAACCTCTGTTTTCGGCGCTTCACCGGTTGCAACAACTGTACTCCATTACGTCTATCCCAGCAGATCCATCGGTCTTTCCTGCGCTTTTGAGACCGAAGCTCAACGAAAGATCGAATCGACCGGGCTGCTCCATTCTCTCAACCTCACTTGTATGAAATTTCTGCCTTCGCCGCCGCTCCTCCGCCCTCCTCCTAGTCTCGATCCGGTACTTCCCCAGCTCGCTGTCTCGGCGCCGAGCTGCAGTTGCTTGTCACAGTCTAGCGGGCACGCTTCTGCTCCGTTTATTCCTTAACCTGTTACCTCTCTTCGCGTTCCGTTTCAGAATAGCCGCACTCCGCTTCACATCGCACACCATCCTCCCCTTTATACCTGCCCACTTTGCACAGGTTTTCACCCATATGATAGACAAAGTCCATAGTCGCGCCTCACCGCCCATACTATGCAAGAACGTTCAATAACTACGCGCGGAGGCGGGTACCTTCATACTTGCTTCCTATCAACACCTCACGGATCAAACCGCTTCACCCTCCCCCGCAAAAACGTATATCCGCTACCGGCCATTTCAACCCTTCCTCCATGTACCATCACTTTTTATCTGCTCGAGGTTAGCACTGGTCTGTCGTTTGCCGATCGTTTTGTACTTTTGGATGCATTACGCAGGTTTGCCCTTCACATGAAGGCGTCCATTTCTATGGCGACATGCTCCTGTATTCTGCCATGAGACATCAGCTCTTGCATATCGTCGAAGATACAGAGACGCTGGGAAAGTTTCTCGAGGAGCGATGCATCTGGTGCCATGTTGCGACAGAATGACTATCAGGGTCATTGCGCGTTGCGCGAGCAGCCACAAAATTCATATGTGGCTCAGCGCCAACAAAGGACCCATTCTGTATCGCAGCAACCCTCACTTTAAACCAGTCGCAGAACAGCTGAGCGGTGATGCGGCACGTAGCGGCACCCCCAGGTTTGCCTGCTTCCTGCGCCAGATGCCGAGGGATGACGACGAAATCAACCGAGCACAATGAACCAAAGGAGACTGCGCTTGGGTAATGGAATGCTCGAAGGATAGTTGGACTCGGGTCATGAGAAGCCGTTGGTGGTTATATGTGTATATAGTCGGCATGAATTACTGAGGGTAATGCGTACACTATTTTTATCGCCACATCGGACAGTACAGCCTTCTGGCGATGCGAAAAGCACTGTTTTTGGTATGATGCGATCATCTCTCTGATTTCGTTTGCGGAATCATGCTCATCTTCCAACTCGGTGTAGCGGTGACACATGGATTTCGCGTTACTCAGCACAAATGTGCTGGCGAGTATAGTGACCTGTTTCTTTGTCGTCTACTGCATGTCAGTCACCTGCATTACTAACTTGATCTGATAAACCAGATCTCTCTCCTAACTCTTTGCGAAAGCGGCTTCACAGGTACAGAGAGGATTTGTAGGCGATGAAATGAGGAAGGCGCGGCATCTCTCAATCTTACGCCTCTGCAAACAGACCATGTTGTCTGGCCACGAACAGAGACGGCAGGAGAGCCTGCGGCGCAATGAAGGCACAAGCGCTCGTCGTAGGAAAATGCAACGAACGATAAGAGCTGTTAGAGCGGTCAGGACAGAGCTCGCTCCGCATAAATCTTTACCGAAACATTATTGGCGCCACTACTTCTGACAAGCGCGCAATCTACGCCTTCCAGCTTGTCTCGCCGCTGTCGAAGTGGAAGGACCAGGCTGGAGTTTTCGCGTACTTCCGTGTCCAACAAAGGGGGCGGGGGATGGTATCGCCTTCCTGGGCCCGCTCATTGTTATCGTATAATCCTGAGCAGTGAAAGCAACTGTCTGACTGCTCGGCATTTGCTCCTTGCCAAGGAATAACTTGGCTGCATAATACAGTCGTTAAGTTTTGAAGGTAGCGCCTGAAACAGCAAGGCGAATTGAGAGTTCTCAAGTCTCACACGGCGCGGACCACGCTTTAGTTTTGCTGGAGCGGCAAGCGCGGGGTAAAGGAGGATCAAGTTCCTGTGACGGGGTAAAATAGACGGGAGCCGTCTTTGTCTCCGCACCGTACACAGGATGTTCTTCTTTTGTTCACCCCGTCTCCTTGTCGCCCGTTTGTCGTATCGGGCAACTGGCAGGGCATCGGTCCCGTATTGTGAACTGTTCAATGCTTAATACCACGGCCTATCCGTCCTTTCAATCGAACCGCATAGGGCGATTTTGTTACGGCGGAAGTACGTCTGCGGATCTTGACACCTGCCTTGCCCGCCTAATAAACATACATACAGGACTAGACCAATTGTACCCAACATGTTACGTCTTTCTTCAGGTATAACTTTTGCGCTTCACTAACTGGAAATTCTGTGGCCACATAAGTGCGGATCCTCATTCATCTTCTATGCCTCATTCCACTACGACCTAGCTAAACGCCGACTCCAGGATATCGTCATTTTGAGGGCGTACGGTCTAGATATTGGTATTTTTTCTCTATTAATCGCTCGTTTCTCAAATATATGACGCTCGTCACACTTGCGGTAAGCCTCGAACATTCTCGCGGAAAAAGATACTACTACCTTCTAGGTCGAAACTGCGTGATGCGCCCTGTAGTAGGCCCTCGCTCAATGAGTATTGCATCCAAATCTTCGCCATTACACTTGAGTTCACGCTCCCATATACCTCGCTCACCTCTTAAGTTAAAGGGAATCACAAAGCACCATACAGTTGCTATAAGACTCTGCGATATAGATAGTTCATTATCGAAAGGTTGATCTCGTGATGATGTGATCTACGGATACTTTGTAATCCGATGTCAATTCATGCGGAAGGATATAGTACTTAGTTCTGAGTGCTGTGTGGACGCCACACCGGACTTAGCTCGCACTTCAGTGGTACTTGCTAGAGCCATGAAACGGCGGTACACTAGGAATGCGCCCCCCCCCCTTGCTTCCCTTACAGAGATTGGGAATACGACCCATGGCAGGAACACAGGGCATAAACGGAAATGAACGGGCTCGAGTGGTGGAAGATGAACAGGCTACGAATGCCGTTCCCACGGTGCGCTGCGGTTTACGCAGGCGACCAAGCGCCAAATATGTTTAAGTGACCACTCAAACGCGGCTCACGACAGCCCCTATTTCATCCTAAACATTTCGCTTTACCCTGTAGCGCCGCTAACGCTTTGTCTGTTCTTACACTCTGCGACCCTTACTCGTCAGTTATCAGAAGCCACCACTTGCAAATTCCTCCTTCGAGTGGATTATAAACGGGTGATTCCACAACTTCTACCCTCGCTACTTTTTCTAAGCTACATCTAAACCATATTCTTCGGGTTTAGGACAAAAGTAGTTCTGCTTCACTCTGTAGTGGTAGGCTAAAGAGAATGACGTCCACAGTGGAATTAAGCTGTTTTATGCCTCCAGCAGAGGGAAGTGGATTTCGTGTCAGGTCACGAACCCTGGGCCCGTTTAGGGAACGGTCTGCTTACTTTAAAGAAAGCAACAAGCGCTTCGAACTGATGTCTAAATAGAGGACATTGTCTACCCATGGAGCCAGTTCTTTCAGGTCGTTGCGTCACGTGCTGCCGACGATAGGAATTCTTCGCTTCGGACCAAAGTTTTGATTTAAGATATACCTTTCGACTATCTTGCAAGGTTAGAGTGTCAAATGAACTCAGCCATTCGCAGAGTTCATGGGTCTGTACAGGATAGTTCTGCCCAAACCGACCCTGGTACAAGTATGCGTTCACGTCAACTAACCCTTAATGACTTGTTAGCGGGATTGTGAAATTTATTTGCAACGTGCAATGCGGGGAAAGGTTACGATACTATTAGAAGCTAAAAGGAGACGTGCCCAGTGGGTACATTGATTATGTCTCGAAGACATATCTCGGATGGCTTTCGCCGCGATCATAGTACTAAACTGCTCTTCCGTTGTCCCCAGTACCCTCAATAAACTTCTCTTGCCGGGGAATCTTAACAAATAGCTGTGTCCACCGAAACTAAGCGTTTGCGTCAGATGCGATGACTGCGCAACGTTTCGTCCTTTGCCGC
>VCMS01000106.1:21201-183729 GCA_022539475.1 Gracilaria domingensis | reverse complement strand
GGGCGGCAGGCTGGTAATTGAACAAATGTCAAACGTCTTTGGTCCAGTTGCGTCTAATTGCAACATGCCAAATGCTCGGTATCGTTAACATCATTGGTGGCACCATTCAATTCGCAATTGAACATGTAGCGTCCTAACATTTCTGAAACTGCACTTAAGGTTCCTTTTAAGAGAAGTATGAAACTGAGAAGTCTATAGAGTTCCTGTCTATGCGGTACTTGTGGCAGTATGGTGACTGTATCAGGAAAAATGGCAGAGGAACAGAGAGACTTGGCGGAAATTTCACCAAATACCTTGTCTAAGTTCATATATGCCAATGGTTACGGTATATTAAGTTCCGTTGATGGAACGTTGAGAAGAGAAGGAGAGTCAATTCCAGAAGAAGTTGTGAAGTGTATGAAGTTCATTGACGAACGTGTTGGTTTCGGACTTGTCACAGGGGGTGATGTGGGCGACGTGGAGGGGAAAATGGAAGGACTCGGAGACTATAAGTTTGGTGTCTCGGCGAATCATGGAGCTTTCCTGCGTTTCTCTGACGAGAGGGAAATTAAGGGTGCATTCAATGATCACACCCTTGACCACACTGTTGACGGACTACTGTTCCTGGCAAGGGATTTGAATAGGAGGCATGGTATTGTGAATGATGATGACAAGGGGTTCGTGGAGACCAGAAGTGATAGTGGCCTTCCCAATTTCGTGTACAACAAACTGTGGCAGTGGAAAGAAGAAGTGGATTCTGCTATTGGGGACCTGTTGCAGAAGATGGATGCGTTTGTTATCTATCCCGGCGATAAAAGTTGCGAAATTGTGGACAAGCGATACACAAAAGGAAGCGGAGGAGAAAATCTTGTGGATAATGAACCGAGATTTATTGATACGGATGACGTCGTGACGTTCGGAAGTGCTTTGAGCGACGGGCCTTTGCATGAGGTAGGCGTGTACGGCGTTCACGTCAAAGAAGATTGTATCCCGGGTGGAGTACACAACCTGTTCGAAAGCGTGGAGGATGTACATTCGACAATTATGTTGGTGGCTCTGTTGTACGGCTACGAGGAAAAGCAGCACGATAAAAACCACCAAGATTCATAAAAGGGTATTGAGATATACACGACACTTTTATTACTGAGATCTCATATCATAGCTAAGTATTAAGGGCATCGTAGCACTTGAAACAAATTCCAAGAGCATTTCTAAACCTTTGACACTTGCATTTTCTGTACCCGTACAGTTCTGCCACCCTTCTGATGGTCTCATGCACGTCCTCCACGCCATCAACAAGATATGTTACCGCTGCTGAATGGTCTTCTCCCTTCACATGAACTGCCAGGGTTGCCATTTCATATAGAGGGCCATCATTGGAAGCATTCCCGAAAGCAACGATTAAATGTGTGTCGAACTGGGGGTCGTTTTCAACCAAGGCTAGCGCCCCACTATTTTTCGTGAAACGAATGTCCCCTATATCACAGTTTTCATCCTGAGGGTACGCAACCAGGTTCGGAAAGGATGTCAACACTTTTGAAATACCGGAGTTAACTTCTGTTTTCCACTTCGACAGTCCATTGTACGTGAAGTTAGGGAGTCCACTGTCTTTTCTAGTGCTCACCACTGCTTGTTGACGCTCTTCGTGAAGTCCGTGCGATTCATTTAAGGAGAGTGCAAGTCTCTCAAGTTCGGCTGCACATCTTTTGTAGCCTTCCCTGTCAAGGTCCTGATCAATTTCGGTGCCATTGGATAATCTCACCCGTGCGCCTTGGTTTCCAGAGATGCCAAAAGTGTAGCCACCCAGGTGCTCCATGAAACTCTCGGCATCCTCTATATCTCGCCCAGTAGCAATTCCGAAACCAACGCGTGCGTTGATGTACTTCATGCATTTGACTGTTTCGGCAGGAATGTTCTCCCCAGCTCTTTTCAGAGTACCGTCAACATCACTAATCACGGCGTAGCCATTTTCGAATATTTCGTTAGCCAGCTGCTGAGGAGTTACTTCTTGGGCTCTAACTTCTGAGTTATACATGTTTTGAAAGCTTTCGAAAGGGTTCGTTTTGCAAATGGGTGTGGGTATAGGAATGAGAAGGATGTGATTGATGTTCACAAGGTGTTTCGTAGTATAAAAAGAGTCTACGAACGACCATATACGGGTATTGTAGTACTGTTTTAAAACGTTACTAGGAGGAGAAGTTTTTGCATCGATTTGAAGTAAAGAAAGGATGATTTAGTCATAAATTATATGTACGGGTTCAAGTGGGTAAAGAAAACTGTAAATATCTTTACATGAGCTTAGAAATCAAGAAGAGTAAAACAACCTCCATTATGGGTTGAAACCCATAAAAGGTTTACCTTACTTTATACGGGTGCCCCAAGTAATGCAAACGCTTAGTTCTTCAGAAATATCACAATTTTTGTACCTGTTTCGTTACTAGTATCGTGCACTTTAATGATATGGAATGACCATTTTCTATCTAGCAAAATCTTAGCGAAGTATTAGTGATAACGGATGTAGGATTTAAAGGGGCATATTTGAACCACAGAAGGACGAACAATATAAGTAATGTAATAGGAACAGGTCATTTCGATAAAGTAACTTTTATGTTTAACTATCTCTAAAAGGTTTACAACACCGAAAAGTCATGTGTTCGAACCTCAAAGCTGGGGGAATGGGGAGGGGGATAACTTTTCCTTAACAACGTTGACGTAGTTTGTATGAAAAGGAGCGGGGTCACCGCCTACAATGTTTCTTTCTTGGCGGGAAAAGTCGTAGAAGTACGCGTTCCTAAACTGAAAGTCGGAGAAAGAAGTAGGGAAGCCAACGAGAGTTTTCCCATATGCAAGAAGTCGCCCAACGGTCTCTTCCAGGTGGAAAGTAGTACCTGTCTTAAGCGAAACTATCTTCAACAGCTCTTTCATTATTGTGAGCACAACCGTACTGCACTCCGTAGCGACTACGTCCATAGGAATGAAACCTCTTGAGGCCCCGACGATGTTGAACGCTGATAGCCACACGAGCTTCTCATAATAGCTTACGAGAAATGTGTCTTCGTCGACAACCGCGCAAGTGAGACCCATAGACCTAAACCTGTCTGCAACGTTGGAGGCCCACTTTCCTGTTGCGACAGTGAGACCATCCGGACTTTGAGGAGTGACACCATCCTGCGGAGCTGCGTTTCTTGAGGGGACACCAACGTATAGGACAACTTTTGAACATTTGTCCACACCGAGCTTCGAAAGCAATGGTATGATGTCTCCATTCTGGAAGAAAACGAGATTCTCTCTGAGCGAATAAGGGCAAGCCTGAATTACGGTCTCCAGGGTGTTCGTTCTTCCACAAACTAGTATCGGTACATCAGAAAGATGAGAGGTAGCAGCCATGCTGCAGAATTCGTGTGCGGAAATGACCGTATCTTCTTCGTTCGCCAGCATGGTACCTATACGCCCCCTTCCAACAATAACGGCTCGAGTCGTTCGGGCGGGAGATGAGGCCTGAGGGACGTCAGAGTATCTGGGACTCGGAGGCGGAGTGGGAGGCATGTCGGACTGGGAGTTCATTGCAAGTGTTTGATTGTTTTTGTGTGACGATAAAAAGGGAAGATGGGGCGGAGAACTGCTGGGGTAAAGAGTGATACGTAAGTACAAACGGTTGGGAAGCGCAGAACGGGAACATGGTTCACTTTGTGAAAGTGAGCGAAATGTATGATATGTGATTGTACTGAATGAATGATAGGCCTTGTATGAGACGACAAGCCACAAAGTGTGATGATCTTTTATGAAAGGTAGGTGGAAGAGTAAAAAGTGTGCCATGAATGAAACTGATTTCGAACCTGAGTTGTAAAGTAGTTGTAAAGTACGAGTTACGGGGAGCTTGAATACAGGATGAAAGGAGCCATTTTGGCTTCATAAATGAGGTGAACGGGTTTTATAGCTTCAATCGGATTGCCATAATTAAAAGGATGGAGTTGGATTGCGCCCGAATACGTCTATAAAGGTCGTAGAAGCACTTATGAAGGAAGGAGTTGTAGACATGTTATTGTTGATGACGGTGGAGCCAGGGTTTGGAGGACAGGCGTTTATGGAGGGTGTTCTGGATAAGGTGCGACATGCAAGGAAGTTGTACCCAAGAATAGGGATAGAGGTGGATGGAGGTATTGGACTGAGTACTGTGAAAGGAGTAGTGAAGGCCGGTGCAAACATTTCAGTTGCAGGATCTGCCATCTTTGGCTCGAGTAACCCAGCTCATGTCATAGCTGGTTTTCGAAAGGTTTGTTAGAGATAGTAGCATAAATTTATTGTTTATTACATTGTTACCTTTACGTTTTATCACGACTATATTCTCCGTGTCCATTGGAGATGTATTTCTCTTGTATCACAACCGGGAAAGGATGTGAGAGAACATCAATATATCCCCAGTGGACGCTGAGAGGGAGGATGAACTACTCTACGTGCTATCATTGTTACCCATCCTGTGTCGAGTGG
Organism: Gracilaria domingensis; assembly: GCA_022539475.1. Lineage (NCBI taxonomy): Eukaryota > Rhodophyta > Florideophyceae > Gracilariales > Gracilariaceae > Gracilaria > Gracilaria domingensis. The sequence continues at coordinate 179,262 of VCMS01000106.1, read as the reverse complement.
TGACATATTCTTTTTTTGTCACAACCCACAAAGGATGTGACGGAAGAAGAACATGCCCCCAGTCGAGACAGAGGGTGAGCAACTCTAAGTGCAATCACTAGTCCCTAGCTTGCCTCCACTGGCAATATCTTCCTGTTTTGCTATAACCATCGAGTGGAGTTATGGTGGAAGAGAAAAATATCGCCGGTCGAGGCGAGGTGGGTGGGGACTATGTGAAGAGGGGACAGAGAGATGGCGCTTAAATAGTGGAAGGTGCGGAGGTGTACAGTGGATGTTTTGGCGGGAAATGGGATGAGGGAAACAGGGACAATCATGGTGCTGGATATAGCCCGTGTGGTTGGACAGTGGGGGTGGACAGGACAGTTTAGCTCGATTGCACTGTATCGCAGCGGAAACTTCGATCCAACTACTACTTCTTCTTCTGAAGATGTCGAACGGATACGTGAAGGATGAGGAGCTGTGGGTGCTGTTGGAGGGGAAGGAGGTACCGCAGACGCCGTCACCAAAGCGGGAAGAGGACGTGATTACGGCGGCTGGTCGGATGTCGCAGAAGAAGGAAGTGGCTGATGAAGGAAAGAAGTGTGAGGCGAGGAGAGGGGATGGTGATGAGGTGGAGAAGGGGGTAGAATTGGAGGTGGAGGGGGTCGCAATGGAGAGAAGGGGTGCGGTGCATCTGAGTCAGTTAGAGGTTGGAGACCAGATAGAGAGTGGGGGCGGAGAGGGTGACAGGGAGATGCGGTTTGTGGGGGAGATGAAGGCGAGGGTGGGGATGTTGGGGTTGGTGATGAAGGAGCAACTGGACGATGGAATTGTGGAGATTGTAACGGAAATGGGCGGTGTGGTGCTGAGTGGGGGTGGTAGTGGTGTTTCGGTTGAGGCGATTTCGAGCCTGCGGAATTCGTTGTCGGTATTGGGAGTGGAGATGAGAAATCATGTGTATGGGATAGTGGAGTGTGCGGGAAGGGAGGTTGGAGAGTTGCGGGAGGAGAATAGGGTTCTGAACGAGAGGTTGGACGTGCTGGAGAAGGAGGTGAAGGAGCTGTGCAAGAGGCAAAGATTGGTGGAAGAGGAGACGGTGAAAGGAGGTGTGGAGGGAAAGACGGAGAAGGGAAGTGTGGGAAGGGTGGCGGTGCAGAAGGGGTCTCCTGTGACACCGAAGACAAAGGGTGGTGGGGTTGGGGATGGGAAGAGCCGTCTGAAGAAGAGGCGTAAGGAGATGAAGAAGGTGGAGGAGGAGGTGGCGCGGGAGGGAGTGGGAGCTCCGGTGGTGACTGGGTTTAGCAGTGCGGCGGAGGTAGCGCGGACTGCGAAGGGGAATCTGAGGGGACAGGAGGAGAGAAGGATGGGAGGGATTTGAAGCCGTTTTGGGGCGAGGCGGGTATACGAGAAGGGGGAGGGTTGTCCACCTGACTTCTACAAAATGACGTTTGCGGAGACGGAGAGAGAGGATGGGAACGCGTGATGGGCGAGAAATGGGTAAATAGCGGGGGTGGTGTGGACTGGGAAGAAGTGATGGGATGATTGAGGTGGGATGAGTTGCGATTGGCATTGCAACATGGGAGAAAATGGAAAGGCAAACTAGCACGAGTGCAGTTTTGAGAGAGGGTCGCGGAAAAGAGTGAATGGGGTGGTGCGGCGAAGTAGAACCTCTACAAAAACTAGGGGACCCAAGCACTAAACTGCGCGAAATGGAATTTAATATTCCAAAATTTCTTAATTTTTTGAGTGCCAGCCTCTGCTACCCCCTCGCGCGCCCCAAATAGCCCCAAAACTAGCTTAGTTTCCAAAGCGAACAGACTATATTCCACTTTGCAGAACACAGACGCTAATCACCCTCAACTTCTTCTATTTGTTCAAGATATAGAACGAGTTGAAGGGTGAAAACGGGAACCCGGTAACCCAAACCGACGACTGTAAGTACGCGACCAATAGTTCATTTCGTTGCGCCATAGGCTCTAGCTTCGCGTCTTGCGCTGCTTTTCAAAAGTAGCGCAAGACTCGAGAAGCTAAAGCCTATGGCGCAACAAACCAAGTTGGTTTCTCGGCGATCTTGGATCTCTGCCTGTTCGGGATAGGCGATTCTGGTACTTGGTTGAGACATAGGTTTCTGTCTCGTTTATCGCATCTTGCGGTATGTTTGCTGCATGGGCATTCTCGGTGTCGTTGCTTGTGAGTTCTTGCTTCGAGACCTTTCGCGTTTTACGATGAATGGATTGCTGGTAATCTAACCGATCACTTTCCTTCTTCTTCTTCCTTTTGCGAGTTACTAGGTCCCTCGACTTTTCTAGCGCAACGTTTCTGTTTTGCTTTATCAATGGTACGTTCCATCGCAATTCAAATGTTTCCCACGGAGCATTGACTAACTTATGGATACTTTCTGCTTGCGTATACAGGTAAACGACCAATTTTATTTCATCTCTCCAGATCCATCATCGATCTTGAGAGACAAAATGAAATTGGTCGTTTACCTGTCTGACTGTTCGGGATAGGCGATTCTGGTACTTGTTTGGGATATAGGCTAGATTCTCGTTTATCGCGTCTTGCGGTATGTTTGCTGCATGGGCATTCTCGGTGTCCTTGCTTGTGAGTTCTCGCTTCGACACCTTTCGCGGTTTACGATGATATGGTGGGCTGGTAATCTAACCGATCCCTTTCCTGCTTCTTCTTCCATTTGCGAGTTACCAGGTCCCTCGACTTTTCTAGCGCAACGTTTCTGTTTTGTTTTATCAATGGTACGTTCCATCGCATTTCAAATGTATCTAACGGATCATTGACTAACTTATGGATACTTTCTGCTTGCGTATACAGGTAAATGACTTTTGATGCGGACGTAGCTCACGAGTTGCAGGTGCAGGTTCCTCAAGTAGGGAACCATGCATCTGGGCATGGTTCCCTACATGAGGAACGGAGAGGATGAGGCGCTTCGCGCCTCATCCTCTCGGAGTGCGTATGTGTTCTACCGATCCAGCAATTTGGTGCAGGTGCCCTCTGCGGCATCTGCCGCAGATTGCGCCTACACCCGATCCATTATGGGGAAATGGTACATGTAATATAGCGAAGTAGTGGTTAGCAAAAGCGGTCGATAGAAGAATAGATACGAATAAAACGGTATGATTTCATAATGGGCATCATCTGTACTAGCACTAGTATTCCATGCGTTGCAGGGTATCATTCCGCAGAAGGTATCGTGTAATGTGCACCTTAATGGAAACTGAACCTAGACTTCGCGAAATACAGTTCAGGTAGCCCTCGACTAAAGAACTAGCACGAGTGGAAAACCCCCCAGTATTTACTGCACAGAGATTCTGGACGACCCAAGCAATTATCTGCAAATTTTGAAATAATTGATCTCGATATTTTTTCAAAAAATTTACTGGACGACCCTTGCCAATTTCTGGACGACCCTCGCCAAAAACTAGCATCTGCAAGAGACAGACGTTCTGTTTTGCTTTATCAATGGTACGTTCCATCGCATTTCAAATGTATCCAACGGATCATTGACTAACTTATGGATACTTTCTGCTTGCGTATACAGGTAAATGACTTTTGATGCGGACGTAGCTCACGAGTTGCAGGTGCAGGTTCCTCAAGTAGGGAACCATGCATCTGGGCATGGTTCCCTACATGAGGAACGGAGAGGATGAGGCGCTTCGCGCCTCATCCTCTCGGAGTGCTTATTTGTTCTACCGATACAGCCGATGGTGGAGGTGCAATCTGCGGCATCTGCCGCAGATTGGGCCTACACCCGCTCCATCATGGGGATATGGTACATGTAATATAGCGAAGTAGTGGTTAGCAAAAGCGGTCGATAGAAGAATAGATACGAATAAAACGGTATGATTTCATAATGGGCATCATCTGTACTAGCACTAGTATTCCATGCGTTGCAGGGTATCATTCCGCAGAAGGTATCGTGTAATGTGCACCTTAATGGAAACTGAACCTAGACTTCGCGAAATAGAGTTCAGGTAGCCCTCGACTAAAGAACTAGCACGAGTGGAAAACCCACCAATATTTACTGCACAGCGATTCTGGACGACCCAAGCAATTATCTGCAAATTTTGAAATAATTGATCTCGATATTTTTTCAAAAAATTTACTGGACGACCCTTGCCAATTTCTGGACGACCCTCGCCAAAAACTAGCATCTGCAAGAGACAGACGATTTTCGTGATCGGGATAACCAAGCCATTTGACAAGGTATTCTGACTTGCGTTTCCGTTTTCGATGATTAAGAATTGCTTCCACATCATATTCTTCTTTTCCATCAGATAATTGGATAACTGTTGGCTTGGGCCGGGGTCTTCTGAAGATATTGTCTTCATGGTATCTTCTGAGTAGTTGGCAATGAAACACGTCATGTATTTTTCTCTGCTTCATGACAGTCCTTATATCAAGTCGAAAGGTTACTGGGCTTACTTGCCGTGATTCTGAATGGACCACAGTACTTGATTCCGAGTTTGTTCCGTGGTCCTGTTTCGTCCATCTTGAGATTCTTTGTCGATAGCATGACGTAGTCACCAACTTTTAACTCGCAAGGCGTTCGTTTCCGATTATAGTAGCTTTCTGAGTACTTGCTTATCTTGCTGATTTGGCTCCTAGCAAGCTTGACAGCATCTGAAATACTTGTCAGAAACTCAAAGGCGGCTTGATTCTGGGAAGTGATTGCATCCATTGGTAAAACAAGTGGTTCTTCTCCGTATGTGAGAAAGAATGGAGTAAATGACGTGGTAGAATTGACTGAAGAATTGTAAGCAACTTCGAATTGAATGGGGCGTTCATCCCAATTATTCTGCCTGTGGTTGACAAAACATCTGATCATCTCTTCAATCTTCTTATTCATTACTTCGGTTTTTCCATCTGTCTGTGGGTGATATGCTGATGATGGCTTTAATTTTTGTGCCAAGTGATCGAAACACTTCCTTCCAGAACTTACTCATAAATATTGAATCTCTATCGGATACTATGGAATCAGAAAGTCCATGATGACGATAGATATTCTCCAGATATAACTTGGTTGTTTCTACAGCAGTGACATTCTTGGTTGTGGGAATGATGCGTATAAGTTTCGAAAGGCGATCGACTACTACATATATGGCACTGTTTCCAGACTTACTTCGTGGAAGTGGAGTAATGAAATCCATTGTGATCTGAGACCACTTCTTCAATGGGGGTTCTAATGGCTGGAGATATCCATGCGGCTTCTTGGTAATTGGCTTCGTCTCCTGACATTTCTGGCATGTCTTCGTGTAGGTGTACAAGTCGTTTCTCAGGTTCTTCCAAAAGTAAGATTTATAAATTCTTCTTAATGTCTTCTTAAATGCCATATGTCTTGATGAAGGGAGATCATGATTCTCGAATAAAATCTTAGTTCTGATTTCTCCACTCGGTATACATAACTTATTCTTGTAGTAGAGAAGATTTCCTTTTCGTTCAAAGGGAAGTTCGGGATTCAGGTAAGCAGCTGAAAATTCGTTGTCCTTCTTATATCCATCAGTGAATGCGCGCATATCCTTCTTGGATATTTCACAAATAAGAGATAAAGAGTTCAACGGGTTGGTTCTGGAGACTGCTTCATCTAATAGAGAGAAGTTACTAGCCAGTGGATCTTCAACATGCTTAGGATATCTTGAGAAAGCATCTGCAACTATGTTGGATTTTCCTTTGATTGGTTCGAAAGTGAAATCAAACTCAACCGTCCTTTCGAGCCATTTTACTTGACGTTGGGAAAGATTTGGATGTGTTTGCAGATACTTCAGTGGAAAATGATCTGTACGCACTTTGAAGCGTTGTCCATGTAAGTAGACTCTCCAAACTCTTAACGTGTCTACAACTGCAAGAAGTTCTCGCTCTTGGGCGGCGTAGCGTTGCTCGGCTGGGTTCAAGGTTCTTGAATGAAATGCAACAGGTCGGGCAATACTGTTTTCTACTTGTTCCAATACTGATCCTAGAGCATACTGAGATGCGTCAGTGGTTACGATGTTAGGCAGTTTTGGGTCAAAATAACGGAGCACTGGTGTACTTGAAACTGATTCTTTCAGATTTTTGAAGGCGTTTTCTTGATCCCCTCCCCACTTGAATGGGTTATTTCCACACAGAGCGGTTAGTCGTTTTGATATTTTGGAGCAGTTCTTAATAAATCGTCGGTAGAAATTAACAAGTCCAAGAAAAGCTTGAACATCGGTCTTATTCTTCGGTGTTTCCCAATTTGTGATCGCTTTCACTTTTTGTTTCTCTACTGATATTCCTTCGGGTGTAACCACATGCCCGAGGTATTCAACCTCCTTCTTTAGAAATTCACACTTTGAAAGCTTCCCATACAGCTTGTGTGCACGAAGTTGGTTGAATATTTTTCTAATGTGTTCCATATGCTCCTCTACAGTTTTGCTGTAAATAAGAATGTCTTCGAGATGCACCAGGACAAAGTTATCCAAATGATCCTTCAGTACATTGTTCATTAAGCTCATGAAACTTGCGGGTGCGTTGGTGAGGCTGAAAGGTAGGACAAGAAACTCAAAATGACCATATCTAGTTCTGAAAGCAGTCAGTGGAATGGAGGTATCAGAGAGTCGAATTTGGTGGTAACCCCACCTTAAATCGATTTTTGAAAATACTTTTGCGCCACGGAGTTGGTCAAAAATATCATCAATCCTTGGAATAGGGTAACTATTTTTGATGGTCAACTTATTGAGGGCTCGGTAATCAATGTAAAGTCTTAGGCTCCCATCCTTCTTTGCTGCGAAAAGAACAGGGGCACCCCAAGAGCTTGAACTAGGTCGAATAAAACCTTGTTCCAAAAGTTCATGGAGTTGCTTCTTTAGCTCTTTCAACTCTTAATCTGACATTCGATATACGCCTTTCTTCTGAGGTGTTGCTTCAGGGGATAACTCGATATGAAAATCTTGTTCTCGGTGAGGGGGTAATCCTTTTGGTAATTTCTCTGGAAATAGGTCCTTGTATTCTTCAAGAAGTTCTTTGAGTTTATGATCATTCGCTGGTTCATAGGTTTCTTCTTTTGAAGGCAGAAGTGCTACAACAAATACAGGTAGCTTCCTTCGTATTGACTTCTTGATTGTGTTCACAAAAATTAACTTCTCGTGCTTCTTAATGTTTGCTTTGATGAAAATGGTTCTGGAATTGTGAACAAAAGAAATTTCATTGGTTCGGTGGTTGATATAGGGGTTATATTCATATAGCCAGTCTTTTCCTAAAATGAAGTCATATCCGTATAATGCACATATTGCAAAGCGTCTCTTTTCTCGTAGTTCTTCAATCTGGATATCTACTCTATCTTCTCGGGTTTCCTGGAGCACAGTAATGGAACCGTTGGCCATTTCGGCTTCATAACTAGTGTCAATGATTGTGATCTTCATGCTTTTGCAGATGGCTTTGGACAAATAACTGATTTCGGAACCGTTATCGAACAGAGCCGTACATTTTCTGCCATTGATGAATACATATGCAAGGAGTAGTCCAACAGAGGGGGTTTCAAATGGTGACGCTAAGCGTGAGGTAAGAAGTTTATGTCTTCCATTGCTTACTATTTTTTCGTGGGTACGATGTTTATCTGCAGATTCAATGGGTACGGGGTTTGCTGGCTTAATCAATGGTTGAGTTTCGATGGAATTCAGTGGGGTGCAATGGTGGTCGGGTGGAACTGACGTGGATTCTTCAGATGACCCTGGAGTCAGTTCCCCTTGGAGCTTTTTGGGCACTGTTTATCGCGTGCCATGTGTCGTGGTTGTCGACAGCTGAAACAGAGTCCCAACTTTCGACAGTTCTCGCGCTCTTCCTTGGTTAACTTCTTCAGCTTCATATTTCCAATATCCATGGGTACCGGTCCTTGAGATGATCCAGAGCTGCCAGGTTGCCTGCCAAATCGCGCCTGTCCACCCCTTCGGAAAGCAGATTCCGCCCGCTCAGCGTCTTTCATGGCATCAGTCAAAGATTTGTACTCATTGGTGCAAAGCTCTTTCCAGATGTAACTTTTCAAGCCTCTGGTATATCTGTCGATTTGCTCTTCCATACTGATTTTGGGGATTTCCAGCACAATCTTGAGGAAGTCTTCATTGAACTGTTGAACATCTTTGTACTGCTTCCACTTGCTTAGTTTGTCCCGAGCAAGTTTCTCTTTGTTGACAATAGTAAATCGTTTCTGAAGATGTTCAAAGAGTTCCTCAAGGGTTTGCAGCTCCAGTCCATTTCTTTGCTGGGCGAGATACCACTCATGAGCAGCTCCACTGATGTAACTAAGCGCAATCGTTAATGCTTTGTCGTCGGGGGTTCCTTCAAGATAATTGCGAATATGAATGATCCAACTGTCAATGTTTTGCTTTCCAGTGAACGTTGGGGGCTTGTTGATCTTTGGATTCGTGGCTGGGCTGTCCTTATTGGCTAGGACACTGAGTGAGGTCTCGAGAGCGGATATCTTCGTTTGCGCTTCTTGCTTCAACAATTCCATCTGAGCCCGTGTTTCATCAAGCGCGCGAGCCATGCTTTGGATCATTTGACCTGCACGCACCTGTGGGGGTGTGCCTGGGTTGCCTTGAGGGGTCGTCATGGTATGAGCTGCGCGAACGGAGAACCTTTGAAATTGGCTCAAATCGGGGGGTTGCCAAAATAAATTGTCTAATTTTTCGAAAAGTGCAAATCAAGCCTCGCGCTGCCACTTTAAAAAATTGCAATTTGCAGGTTGCAGACAAGCAGTGCCGCGCGCCTGGCCTAGTGGGTAGGCGGCGCCGGTGCAATTTCAGAGGTTCTAGGTTCGATTCCCTTCGCTGTAAGTTGCAATTGCAGCCGGAGTGGTTCAATTAAGGTTTCTTCAGTTCAATTACAAAGCGTCAAGCGACTGGGAAGATAGTAAGCCCTGTACGGCGACTTCTTGCTTGACAATGCTAAGTAATACGAACGTAGCGGAAACTGGAACACAACCACCAACGGTAGCTTATAGGGTAGAACAACCGATTCTTGGAAACTTTTGTCAACACAAGGTGTTTACGTTATAATTTACTTGAAATGACGCTGTTGACGTCGGTTTTCCTTGTTGACAGCTGCTTGGTGCTTGCGTCCACCTCGCTGATCCTCGTAATGCTTCCAATTATTGAACGAGAGTATACCACATTCGTAACACCCCGGTGCGGAGCGCTTGTTCTGGAGCTTGTTGCGATGTCGGCTACCAGACAAATGTTCGCGAAGTTGCACTCGGCTATTGAAACGGAGTTCACAGTCGTCACACCTGGGGGTCTTGAAGCGACGTCGAAGGTTACGTACACGCCGTCGCTTGATTCGATCGGTGGCCACGCGAAGGATATGGATATTAGCCGCGTCGTCTATGCGGAGCAGATGACGTGGAGTACCCTCGGTAGCCTCGGTAACCGATCGGTTCCTTGAAATCGGATTGCTGTCAACAGGATCGGGTTGTTGACGAGCTGGTGACGACGGTGGTGACGGTGTGTATGAAGGTGGTGTACTCGGTTCCAAGGTGGACACGGCAGCGGAAACAGGGGTTTTGGTGGTGTTGACAGGGGGTGGCGGCAGTGGTGGCGATGACGGCGGTTCGGTGGATATTTCCGTGTTCGTATAGAAGGACGGCGATGACGGCGGTACTTGGGATCGGCGTATTGAGCTCACTGGAAACACCCAAATTGGGTCAGAAATCAACAGTCAGTAAAGAGTTGGACGTCTGTGGCTCATCCAAACCTAGGGAATTTTGTATAGCAAAATCCACTAGGGCTGGATGGTCACTCAGTTTCAAATGAGCGCAATACTTACTTGCGATGCTACCAATGTTAGAACACTGGGTCTGAGGTTGAACAATGGTTGAGAACGTGAACGATGGTGACTGCCGAGGAGAGTTCAGGCAGTCGACCAGGGTTTATATGGAGAATCGGACCTTTGAAAATAAGATCGCTAACGCAGCTTTCTAGAATATCCCTCAAACTAATGTGTCTATGAGTACTGGCCCTTGCGTCGGAATTAGTGTAGAAATTGTGCGTAGAAATCGACAGTGGAGTCTTCTAGAAGCTTCTAGAAGTTCCTGCAACCTGTCCATTTGTAGAAGTTCCAGCAAGGCACCGAAACTATGAAGTCAGTCATGACGTCAACTGACGAGGCAGACATGACACGTGACATGTCTTGGTAACATTATGACAACTAATGTCAAACAAAGACTCTGAGGATCATTAGGGTATCCAATCGGATCGCTAGATCACGGGGAATTCAAAGAAAGCATCAAAACATTAAATGACTAACTAAAAGCATAGCAATATAACAAATTCAAATAAAAACATGACTAGAATTAACGAAATCCTAACAGCGGGCCAATAAAAGTGTCTTCTCAATGTGAGATACAGTTTGCGACCCCCAGGGTGTGCGCCGACCTTAACGTAGTGTGAAAGGTGTAGTACTCGAAGTTGTAGCGAGTGTGGCAGTAGGATCTGTGGGTTGCGTTCTACCATTCGTACCAGGTAGCCTTGGTCGTTCACCACAAACGGTATGCCCTGTCCACCATTCAGGCGGGAACGCACTTTCGTACAGAACTTATCTAAGTCTTGTTCGCTCACTAACTCCTCAGCAGTAATAGGTTCAAAGGAACCCGCGGTGGGTTCACTTCCTTCGGCGGCGAGGGTATCGTCGTAAATATCATCGAATGGGATTCCTGACTCCTCATCTGCGAGTTCTGCTAAGAAGCAGGGTATGTCCAAATCATCGGAGGGTTCTGCTTCGGCAGCAGTTCCCAGACGGGAGAGTGCATCCGCTTGGCTGTTGAGCTTTCCTTTCTTGTAGCGTACGTCGAAATCAAATTCCGACAATCGGAGTCTCCACCTCATGAGGCGCCCTGAGGGCTCAGAAATTTCCATGAGCCACCGTAGGCAGCAGTGGTCCGTATGTACCACAAAATGGGTGCCCATTAAGTAGGGGCGTAGGGTAGACAATGCTCATACTACGGCGAGGCACTCTTTTTGAGAGACAGAATAGTTCCGCTCGTGCACATTGAGCTAGCGAGAACAGTACCCAATTGGGTGACGGACACCTTCGGTATCCGTCTGAAACAAGGCACACCCCACTTGGTTTGCACTGGCATCAGTGTCTAGCTCGTACGGTAACCCAGCGGTGGGGAGAGCCAAGATAGGCGGAGACGTTACGGCGTCATTCAGCTGCGTAAACGCTGACGCTTCCTCGTCACCGAAAGGTTCCAGTTGCACGAGTTGTCTTTTCGTTAGGAGTTTCTTCAGCGGCGTGGCGATCTCCGCAAAGTTCGGAAAAAATCTCCTGTACACATTGCACAATCCTAAGAAGGAGCGTAACTCCGTTTGAGTTGTAGGGTGTTTAGCTTCCTTCAAGGACTTGACGCGCACCTCGTCGACCGAGAGTTGGCCTGGGCGAATTATGTAGCCCAAGTACTTGACCGAATTGGTGAAAAACTCGCACTTCTTGAGTTTCAACATGATTCCGGCGTCACGCAATACCCGCATGACATCCTGGACATGGGAGAGATGTTCTTCCATATTATTGGAGAAGATTATGATATCGTCCAAATATACCGAACAGGTGCGCCACTTGAAGGGTGACAACAGAATGTCTATCGCCCGTTGAAATGTGGCGGGGGCATTAGTTAGCCCAAAGGGCATTCGTTTGAAGCGCTATAGCCCCTGATGGCATACGAAGGCGGTCTTATCACGATCTTCCTCCCTAATGGGAACTTGCCAGTACCCCCAGTTGGCATCGAGGGTCGTAAAGACCTTTGCACTCCCAAGTGAGTCAGTATATTCATCCATTCGTGGAATTGGATAAACGTCTTTCACCGTGACGGTGTTCAATCGACGGTAGTCGATGCAGAACCTCCATGACCGGTCGGGTTTAGGTACAAGCACTACAGGTGACGCCCATGAAGACTGAGCGGGCTCAATGACTCATTTTCTCGACTTGAGATTGTTCCTCCTCACGAGCTTTCGGCCCAGTCCTATAAGGGTGTTGTGCAATCGGCCGAGTGTTCGGTAGTAGATCAATTCGATGTTCCGTGATCCCGATGGTCCCCGAGGAGCCATCTCACATGGGAGTGAATTCACGCAACATGTGGCGCAATTTTTCTCGATGATATTCTGGGACATGAGACAAGTCCAAGTTTTCCAACTCCTTAACAGGATCCGTCAATTCAGAGCCAGGTGGTGTGGCCTTCACCTCTGACGGGATGGGATTAGTAACACCCGATGAATTGTCAGGGTTCGTGGAGTCGCCTCTATTCGACAAATGAGAAACATCAGGGGCGTCTTCCCCCTCCTTAGGGTCAGTCAAGCCAAGCACCTTCGATACAGGTATCTCCGTTGGCACGATGGCGGTAGGGTGAGGTAAGACGGACCCGATAATTTGGTTCTTCACCAGCCATTGGTCAGAATGGCCAAAGTTGGCGATTCGCACCTTAAAGGGTTCATCTGGCTTGATAGTAACGATTCCGTTAGCAACCGGAAGTTGTTTCTCGGCAAAGAGTGTAGACAGGGGTTTGCAGAATGTGCAACCCTACCTGTTTAGAAGAGACAGGTACCCATACTTGGGATTCCGATGGTATCCGAAGGGATTGAGCGATTCTGAGTTTCGTTGAGACCGGTTTCGGTGTCGGCGCTTCTTGAGCGACAGGCAAGGGGACACGCTTACGCGAAGCGTTCTGCAATGTCTTCCGCACAATCGGAACTGACGAGCCATCAACGATTTCTACGGTTCGGGCCCTGGGGCGTATAGCTTCCACGAAGCGATCACAAAAATCACAACCCAGAATAACGGGTGCTGCAAGTGCCTTGCAGACAACGAAATCCAACTGCACCAAGTAAGTTCCAAGTCTCATCACGAGAGATAGGTGGCCCACTCTGCGTATCGGGCGGTTATTTGCGTCGGCGATATCCAAGTTTGGACCGTAGCGAATGTGTTCCCGAAGTGCGGGCGGTACCAACGCGGTGTGAATCAGATTGGGCGCAGCCCCTGTATCCAAGACGGATAATTGACGTAGCATGTACTGGTTTGATAAGCCTAAGTCAGCGTATACTTTGTAATTCCGCTTAGCCACTATCATGACCCGGTCCGGGTTTCGCAAAATGCCGGAGCGAATCCACGATCCATGCAACACTCCAAGGAGTTTCGAGTCAGCATCTGTATCAGCAACTCTCCTGGATAGGATTCGAATTGCCGAGGAGCGAAGCGGTGACGCCTCAGACGTCCTCTGCTTCGACTCAGAAGACGCCCCTCCCGTAGGGGAGACTCCCAAATCTAGTTTTTCGGGGCAGGCTCGACCGCCGGTTGCGGTTCATTCCCACCTCGGGGCTCCAAAGGAACCCCCTTCGCCAGTGTCGGGTCCTTTAACCCATGATTGGGGTCTGCGTCTGCTGCACGTTGAGGCTGCTGTTGCGGTCCATACTTGGCTTTGGCATTCTCATATGAGGCAGATGGCACACGTTCCCGTTCTTCTGGGGTCAAAGACTCTTACTGTACGATTACTTTCGGCATCTCCCTCAAGAGAAACGAGCACTGAGGTGAAATATGCCCGATCTGTCCAGCAAACGCGACGCCGCCGGTCGTTGAGGTCGACTATCCCGCCAGCCTGTGCGTGCAAACCGAGTGTGGTTGGTGGCATAGGCCAGTGATGGCGCAGGAACCTTAGAGTTCCCCATGTACCCCACGGGATCTGTGTCCATTGTTTCCTCTGTAGTGGTTGAGGGTAGCCCCGAAGTTCCTACGGAGATAAGATTGGCCGCAAACTGGACCTGATCATAATCCACAGGTGGACGGTTATCCTGTAACAGGGAGAGAGATGAGTCAGATCCTTCGGCCAGGAGGGCCTTCGTGGGCCTGTGTGTTGGCTTCCGTCTCGCTCGGAAAATATCTCCCTCAGTCTGGGAGTAGTGAACCATTTCCAAGTAGGAGATCTCCCTGTTCTGTTCCCGATAACGGGATACTAGTGCCCGGATGGCGGGTTCCAATCCTTCCACAAACATTGTGCACCTCTCAGCTGAGGAATAAACATTACCGCAACGGTGAAACGCTTTGTTCAAGCGCGTTGAATAACTCGTTTCTGTTTCCCCCGAATTCTGCTTTGTCGCCCGTAGGGCCAGAATAGCGTCTGGGATCGCATTGCCACTGGCATACGACCTCAATAGGTAATGAACGGCTTCGGGCCAAAACGTGACACCGCTTTCAGAGGCTCTTGCTGATCCACGCACGGAGTGAAATTGGTCTTCGGCCATCCCCTTTAGGAAATATGGGAGGGCCACATACGCCTGTGCTTCACTCATACAGAGTATGTCCGCTTCCTGAACGAAGCGTGCAAGGAAATCCAACATCATAATTGGGTCGTCACCACTGAACTCTTTCTTCTGTAGAGTAATCTGCATTCGGCGGATGTAATCTTTCACTCGCCCCGTGCCATGGGCATTGCGTTCGCCTGAGGCGTTCTGTAACCGATAATAACGGTATGAAAGCAGTTTCCGGTACAACGGATTCGACGGTTTTAACTCCCTGAGTCCTTTATGTCTCTTTCCCTTAGCACGAGAGCGAATGGCTCCCTGGGTGACAAAGGTCGCTTTAGAGCGCGTTGCTGGAGACCGACGTCGGTGACTACCTTCACTATCCGACGAGGATGAAGAAGATGACGAGTTACCCGACGATTGGGTGGAGGAGTCAGAATCTGACGAGTCCGAATATGGGTGAACCTCCCTTTTAGACTTCCGGGATTTGCGCTTCATTGAGCGGTGAGCGGAGTCTTCTGAGGCAATTGGGTCATCCTTGGCCGCAGCCTCATCCATACAGATAGTAGCCTCTAGATTTTCCAAACGACTCTGTAAGCCAGTGGCGCTCATCCAAGCTTCTTCAATAAAAGCAGCATACTCCGCTGCGAACACAGCGAGTTCTCCAAGACACTCCAAAATAGAGTTCACATCCTTACGCAGGAGACGAATGTCTCCCGAGTAATCCCTAACAGGGGCATCGTCGACACGACGCCGAAGTTCGGTTTGTTGTTTAAGAAGATTCACGAGGGAGATGTTGATGACACTCAATCGTGAGTCTAATAAGGTGTACTCACCCGAGTCCAGCGCTTTGGGGCGGGCTGCCTGTGGGGGCGTTTCCACCACCGGTGTAGGCTCCACAGGAGGAGGTTCCATGACCGGTATCGGTACTCTAGAAAGCTCCTGCGATACGGAAACGGCTGAGGGTGCATTCCCACCATTCGGATCGCGATCGATATCTCCCGTCTCGAGAACAGACCTACGGGAGCGCGGGACAGCAGGAGGTGCTGCTCCACTCCCTTGAACTGACCTGTTGCCAGAGTTTCCACGTGACGAGGGAGGCATTCTGCAGATATGCGTCCCACATACCGGGAGGTTATCAGAAACAACCAAACACTCCCGGAATGCGGAGTAGCGGTCAGATCTACCCGATAAGGGTCCTTCCAACGACCACGGTGGGTAATTACACTTCTAAACCAACCTGAAAAGGTGATCTTCCCGAGATTCGACTTCTAAGTCGGGAGACCACTTGTGGTGCAAACCCAGGACGGGTGAAACACGCACAGGATGTCCGAAGTCCTGCTCCCTAGGGGATAGTAACTCGGTGGACGAGCCTCTGTTGACACCGGGGACCTGGGTGTAAGACCAGTAGTGTACTGAGGATAACCTACGGAGGTGAATGCACAAAGTCCAATATCAGGAGGATCACCAGCCAAGGACGGTGTAGAAGCGAGAAATACCCGAGAAGGGGTGAGCCAGACACTCCGGAAGGAGGCGTAGCCCAAGAGACAAGGAAAGAAGAGATACGTCCAAAGAGGAGACGCGGGCCGTGCACACGCAGGCAACAGGCCCGACGTCGGGGAGAAAGAGCAAGAAACAACCCAATACTGTGGCGGAGATCTGTCCTGCAATCAGGAATTAATAGAAATAGTAGACGTCAATACCACACGGTATATACAGATTCCTTAGGCGTCCCAAGGGTATTACGCGTACTTATACCTCTTGAGGTGACCCTCCGGGTGGAGTAGTACACTGGCAAGGGCAGTAGCGCCTAGAGCCCACACTCAAGGTGAGTCTCAAGTGCCCTCTGATCCGAGTGGCAGTTCTCGAAGGAGAGGCTTGGTCGCTCTACCATCAGGTGGTGTTCAGCCGCCCCTGCACCTCTAAGTACCCCAGGTGCAGAGCCGGTTGACCGATCACAATAGTGCACACCCGTACGGGTGGTACACGTACGCAACCCCACTGTCAGGGTGCAGAAAAAAAGACAAACTAAAATATTCCCAAAAATGCTCCACTTGTGCACTAGCCATCCACCTCCACGTGTCCACGCCGGACCAGGGCCCCTGGCACATCCGCGCCCCTCTACGGGTGCTAATTAAGTTTAAATTGACCAACGGTTGAAGACTCCCATAGGGGATGCACCTCATAATGTCAAGTGCCACGTGCACGGGCGCATCGCTCATGTATGAAGAGCTTCTTCGCCAAACACCCTCAGAATCGGGTTTGATCCACACCGAAGACAAAGGAAAACATGTGTTTCATCCTTGTTGTCGTCGACAGGTTATCAAAACGAACACATTTTATTCCGATGAAATCGAATGTCAACGCAAAGGACGTAGCCGATATGTTCTATCGAGAAGTTTACAAACATCATGTACTACCGCGCAAGATTATTTTGGACAGAGACACAAGGTTTACAGGAAACTTCTGGAAAGAACTAGTGAAGATTCTTAAGCTCAAGCTGAATCTTTCAACCGCCTTCCATCTCCAAACTGATCGTCAGTCGGAGAGAGCGTTCAGACCACTGGAAGAGATGTTACGTTGTTTCGTAAGCTATACTCAGAATAACTGGGAAATATTCCTTCCTGGTCTCGAATTTGCTTACAACAACCATGTCAACTCGTTAACAAATAAAACACCATTTTATTTGGAGAGTGGCCAACATCCTGTTACGATATTCGATTTTCTACATCATGATGTGGTAGAAATGTCGATTGATGCAACGGCGAAATTCATAAACAACCTCAAGCATGCAACAAAAGTGGCAAAGATGTCAATTGAGGCCACAAAATTAAAAATGATGGAAGACAGCGAGAGAAGTGGAAAAAAAAGGACTTTCAACGTTAAAGACAAGGTGTTATTGTCCACAAAGAATCTCAATATGAAACAAGGTCGTGGAAAGAAATCATCACCGATATGCATTGGACCATACGAAGTGAAGAAAGTAATAGCTGAAGAAATATCGTACGACTTGGATCTCCCTGAAGAAGAGAACAACATTCAATCCCCATTTCATGTTTCTCTACTTAAGTAATACGAAAGCAAGGAAGGTATGATAGAAGTTAAAGAAGACAGGAAACGAGGAACCAAAAAAGAAGTAGAAAGGATAGTTAGAATAGTAGAAAGTGGAATGAAGAAGATTTTGGATCACAAAGTGAGCAATAGTCGCCCGGAGTATCTTGCTTACTATGACAACATCGACGAGACCGAAAAGCGATTGGTCGAAAGTCGGACACTCATCTTCTCTACCGATCCGCAAGTCATTGAATGATTTACATCACGAAGTCGTTCATGATAATAATTCGAGGCGATTATGACCGTCTTTCAAACGTCGTCAGGTACAACAATAAAATGGCTGACAGTAGCACTCTTGGAGTTTGGCTTTTGCCGATGCACAGAAACAATGTCATCGTCGGACGTGCATTGTGAAATATTACTCACCTATACTTGAGATGTTACCAAGTCTCAGGACCTTTCATTACCGATGGAAATATATTAAGTTTTTAGTTATATTGGTAAAATGTCTAAATTTAGAAACTAAACTCTACAGTTCTTTTAGAACCAAATGTATCATTATCTACACGTAATACTTCACTTTCAAACGTTTTTAACATTTTCGTCTCATGAAGACCAACATTACCGATATTCAAGAGAAACGTCCTCGTATGGAGAATGATGAAAACGTTTGAATCCATTTTGGATATCAATATAATCTTTGTAACAATTTCTCTTGTTTTAGTTTGGTATTGAAGGTTAATCGACGACGATCAACCGTTTTAAACTGAAAATAGTTGAAACAAACGCATTATATATAGATCAGTTTATGACCTTTATTTCAAAAAAATGTGATGCGCGAGCACCACAAAATAGGGCATTATGCGTTTTGGTGGCGGTGTACTCGCCACAAAGTGTATTTTATGAAAAGGTATGGCTAGCGCTAGTCTAAGGCTATATTACGTTCTCTATAAGATGGCGTGGGGAGTCGCAAGACCCGTCCTCTCGCTTCTCTCTCCCCACGCCTTGCCTACCGAGAGTCGTGAGTACCAAGCTAGCAAGTAGAGGGTAGTCAAGTTAAATAAACTTTGTTTTTTTGTTAAACTTTTGTTTATTTTGCCAAAAGAAAGTCTAATTCTATTCTGTTCGCTACAATTGTAATACGGTTGCCACATGTGGCACGTGTACCGTACAGTACGGGTACACCCCCGAAAAATTCTATACGGTACAGGTACGAAAGTACCTTTGTGCCGACGGTGCTTCAAAGTATTGTTTTCCTGAATATCAGGGTTATGGCTCCCGCTGCTGTTCGTATCCATCGTCCATCGAAACTTTCGGACCAGCTCTCTCGTTTCGCGCGTGTGGAAACTTCTCATACGGACATCGCAGTGCGTCGCGGAGCCCATCTTTTGAAGAAGCGTCCGCACACGTAAGACTACAACAGACACAGCAGAGGATCCCTTGGCTGCACTCGACGGCCCCTTCTCGCTTGCTGCGTTCTGGTTGCGTTTTGGTTGTCTGGAACGATTGAGGTTCCTACTCGGTTTCTCTCTCTTACATGGTTGAATATTCATCGCCTTGGGATGCACTTCCGCGAGGTACTTCTCATGCCTCCCATGATATCCCTGTTGAGCAGGTAAGTTATGGCCCGCATCGTTTCCTGTCGTGTGTGCTTGTCTTTTGCCAGCACGTACCGAATCGAGTTCGTAAGAACATGTATCATACATTCCAGTAGTTCCTGGAGTTGCGTTTTCAAGAAGAGCATCCCAGTTCGATGAGGCCCATTGTCGCTCCTGGGAACTACCTGGACGTGTGGCAAGCTGAGCTGCTGCTTCTTAGCGAGTTCATTGGCCTCTCTATATCTGATTCCACGTATGCCGTATGATCATGTATTTAGTGATACCAGGATTGTTTTGTGAAGCGTGCCCAAGAGCACTGGTCTGGAGTGCAAGCCTTTGTTGACCTTGGTGCGTGCAAGAGCAAGCACGGAGAGCAACGAAAGTACCCACGCAGAAATACGTCTCCTGTCATTTACCAGCTCACTGACATCTGAATCTCTTTCGTTTTCGCTCTCAATCTCTTTGTTGCGCTCTACGTGATGAAATGTATGATGTATTGTCCATGAAAAGGTTCGCAGATCTGCTGCTACCCTTGCCACATTATTGGATGAAAAGAAAGAGGAACAGATTCTTAAGGAGGCTTGCCTAGGTTTGTGTCAGCTTTTTGGAGAAGGTATACAGAATGACAGAATTCAAGCAATTCTTGAAGCGGATGTCGTGCCCAAACTTGTTGATCTCTTGCGCCCAGCTCGGTCCCGTTCAGTTCCTGTTTCAGTTCAATTGGCTGCCCTGCAAGTGTTGGGGAACGTCGCATGCGGCGATGATCAACAGACGCAAGTGGTGATTGACAGTGACGCCTTGCCCTGTTTGCGAGCTTTGTTATTTTCTTCTGACCGACAGATTAGGAAGGAAGTTTGCTGGATTGTTTCCAACATAACAGAATCATCTCACCAGGTTCAAGATGTTCTTGATGCAGATATACTTCCGCCGTTGCTGAAACTGTTGGATAATCAGGATGGAGCATGTCGTGAGGATGCCACTTGGGTTTTGTTCAACTTATCTAGTAATCGTGTTCCAAAACAAATCGCGTACCTGGCAGAGAATGATGGTATTCGTGCGCTTTGCAATTTGTTAACATGTCAGAAAGAGTTAGATGTGCTTTGGAAGGGTTGCGGAACGGTCGCTGCTGTCGCTCTAAAGGGATTGCGCAATGTTCTTGTCAGCGGACAAATCGTGGCCGCATCTAATCCGAACGGCCACAATGAAATGGCTGCACTTGTAGCAGAAGCTCATGGTGTTGAGCGTATTGAGGCTCTGACAACGCATGCTTCTCCTGATGTGCGAAACCGAGCCCGTTTGATACTAGAGCGCATTTTTGGAACAGAACCGACAACTGTGGAACCGATACATTCCATCCCGTTTCATTCCGCAGCAACGCACTCCAATACTTCAGATGCGTGCGCATCACTGCCGTTGCAAGAGCATATACGCTGTTCATGTGGCATTCCACAAAACGAAACACATTATCACCGAGCTCAGTCTTCGTCTCAATATCGTACACAAGGATTGTATGATCTAAACGGAGGGAGTTCCTCTTGCGCCACTTCAATTCCGACTAACTCGCTTGCTTCACATAGAATTGCATCTAATTCCATCGGGGATATCAACTCTGCGACCGAAGTCATCAACTCACACGACTCTTCGTCTGGATCCTCAACTGACTCTGATCCAGACGAGGATGATTCTGATTCTGATTTGATGCCTCCTCCTCCCGCTCCGTGCAGCTGCTTGCTTTGCACTGATTTATCGCCTCTTATGGAGCGGAGACCTCGCGGGAAGGGTTCTGTCTGGGATGACCCGGAATCATTTCGGCGAAATGTACCACAAAGCGAAGCAAGTGGTCGCTCAATCTGCAGCTTTTGCTCTGGCGGTGGGCGTCTAGGTGACGGTCGAGCCGGCTTGGCTGCGAAGCTTGGGCGTGCGGTGAGACTTGGTCATCCCCACTGCCTCGCAGTCATACTCTCGAGGATGACTTGGGGTCAAAGGATGGCTGCTACGGAGGCACCAGCTCTTCTGCATCCTGGAGGTGGACCACCCGATGGAGGTGTCGGGAGCAGCCTTCCTGCCGTTATTTTGTCTGCTCAACTTGGGAAGCCCTTATGCTTGAGCCTGCTTCTAAAACGATGCCAGCCCAATCTTGATCTAACCTATGGTAAGAGGCGTCTAACAGCACTTGCTTGGGCTTCCCACAAGGGGTATATGCAATGTTGTCAACTGCTGCTAGAGCATGGTGCAAACCCTGCTACGAAGTGTGGAGAAGCGGTCACAGCACTTCATCTCGCGGCGTCAGGTGGGGGACACTTCGCTATTTGTAAGTTGCTCATAGATCATATGGCACCCGTCAACGCAAGATCAGCGAAGAAGCAAACTCCGCTGTGTCTCGCCGCTCAAAAGGGACACTCCAAGATTGTGCAGCTCTTGGTAGATTCCGGTGCTGACCCCAATAATCAGGACGAAGGGAAGTACACACCTCTGCATCTTGCGTCGTCAAATGGCCACTTACAGACAGTGAATAATCTACTGATCCATGGGGCCATTGTTGACTCGACAACAAGGAACGAAGTAACACCACTACACTACGCTGTACAAGGTGGACATTCTCAGGTTGTTCAGGCCCTAATTTCTTCCGGAGCGAAGGTTAATTGTAGTAAGAAGCCATTGCTTTTGATTGCTGCAGATGATGGAAACTTGGAAATAGTGCACTTATTACTAGATGCCTGTGCTTCCATTGATTGTCGAGCTAATATCAGAGCATTACTGGAGAAGGAAACAGAGGTGTGCGACTATCTTACTCCTTTGCATTTGGCAGCTTCGAAGAACCATCATGAAGTGGTGGATGCCTTAATTCGACGTGGCGCAGACGTCAATGAGCTCACGTCGAAATCTGGGTGGTCAGCGTTGGACTTCTCTGTTCTAAACGGGCATTCTGAAAGCGCCATTCTTTTGTTACGGCATGGGGCCGTCGTCTCGGAAACATGCAAGTCTATTGGGCGCAACAACTGGACGCTTGTCCAGTATGCTGCTAGCAATGGCGCAAAAGACGTTGTTCGACTACTAGTACAACGCATCAAAGAACAGCGTGCATGCACATCCTCTTCTGTCGGTGCTGCTTCTGCTTCTTCCCTCCTGCACCCCTCCGTGCCAACGTGTAACACCAGCAGACCACTTTTAGAAAAACTTGGTTCAGGTGGGCTACCGGCGAAGAACTCTTACTCTATGAATGACAAAGTCCATACATGCAGTGCTTGCTCAAAGCTTAGACAAACTTCTGGCATAGCACAATCAAGTTCAAACACATACTCAGGCACAAAAGTGGATGTCATGGGCCAGGGTATTCACGACTTTCAGAATCAAGAAAAAGTTGAAAGCTTTACGAATTCCTCTGTCTACGATGATATGTGCTCATCCGAAACCAAAGCGAAACATACTTTGCCAAGGCAAAAATTTGTGAAGGATGACCGTCAAAATGTGTTGCGCTCTCGAGAGATTAAGAAAAGGGAGACAGAAGCACGAGAAGCTAGGAGCCGTCTCGAAGAAGCTATATCGCAGAGGTCTGTGACCAAACTTACAGAGGCGATTTCTCATGTGAGTAAGCTCGTTCTTCATCTCGCGGCCTCGGTAGGATGTGATGGGTCCAACGGACATCCGGAGCACGGGGACTCGTCGGAGCATAACACTCAAAGTGGCACCTTCGGCCATCCCGGACACGCTCAAACATCGAAGCCGAAGCACGGTTCGAATCCTTCTAATTCTTGCTTGATTTCACCCCCAATTGCGATGGAGCTAGGACTTGGGAATGAGGTTCAGAAAGCTCGCAAGATCCTTGCGAGCCTCCTGGCAGAAGAAAAGCGCGTTCGCGAAGAGAAGGAGAAGGAGGCTTTGGATTCAAAACGAGGAAATGCTGAGCAGACTCTGAAGAAGGCTATAGACTCGGCCCTTGGCGGTGGTGATCCTCGTTCTTTGTCCCGGGCTGTTAATCGTGCTACGAAGGCTATTTTGGATGAGGATAATCCTATTGTTATGAAAGCTACAAGAATATCTGTCCTCCTTTCCGAAATTGAGAAGTACGAGCAGGCCATGAGAAACGCAATAGACTCCGAGGAGCTGGAATGTTTGAAAAAGACTTTGTTCGAACTCAATAAGGCCACCAATACTTTAAATGGTTTAGGTGGAGCAGGAGCCACGACACGGATCTTCAAGGGAAGAGAATCTAAAGAAGCTATTTCAAAAGCAGAAAGTGCAATGCGTAGGTTGCGAGAGAAGCGTAAACGCGAGGAAGCTGAACATCTAAGGGCCATACTTCAAGAACGAAAGGTCAATGAAGAGTTGCAGGAAGCGATGAAGCTCGAGGATATAAGTATGCTGGAAACTACCATATCTCGTGCCTGCGAGGTCTTGATATCGAAGCAATCCGCGCTCGCGAATACTATTGAAGTAGCCAAGAAGGTTAAGGCAAGGCGTCTGAAGATAGAACGCCGAAAACTGCGGCAGGCAAGTAACACGAATGATCCCTTGAAGATAGAGGAAGCTGCATCTATTGCTGAGAGATTCGGTTTAACTGCTCTTCAACATGACGTGGAGGCCGCGAAGGCTCACGCCCAGAAACTGAGGGAGCAAGCTGCGGCTACAGAGGATCTGAAGCATGCAATGTCTTGTGCAGATATAGACGCTTTGACTCTTCTTCGCGGGAGGCTGAATTCACTAGGGATGTTTAGCGAAGCCGAAAATGCTCGATCTGAAATTGAAAGACTTCAGCGAGCTATAAGGGCTGGAACACTCCTTGAAGCCGCTCTGCAAGAAGGCAGTGCCATATACGAACGTGTCAAGCTCTTGCTGGACGGCTCCAAGGATGTAGGCGAGATCATGACGGACCTATGTACCTGGACCTGGCCAGATGTCCAGCGCCTTAGCGATCTTTCTGATCGTGCTCGCCAACATGGTTCTTTGCACAATTCTATCTGCGAAGCCGCTGACGTCCTAGTCAAGGAGCTGGTATCTGTCGGTCGAAGGCTCCTTATAATTTGTCTGGAAAGCAGTGATGCCAGAGCTATAGCGGCAACAATCACAGGTTTTGACAGGACCTTTATCGCGGTAGTTACGTCCAAAGAAATTGACTTGAAGGGTTGTGAGAAAGTTGTTGCTGCAGCGAAACAGCACCTTGCTCATATACAAGCCATGGATCAAGCCTCAGTTAAAGCGGAATCCGCCCAGGTCAAGGTGGAATATGCTCTGGCGACGTCAAGACGATCTGCCGCTCGTAATCGTCAGGGTAAGGGGGGTGTTGCTCCTAGGTATAGCGGACAGGTTGCGGACGGAAAACCGATCACGTCGGAACTGAACGAAGCTCTACTAAGTGGTGACCCGCAAGCATGCTCCTCGCGGGTCTCTGCGGGCCTCGCAGCAAGCGACGGCTACGGGTCCGGAACAGAATGCAAAATCGAACACGGTCATCCACCCCGAGGTGCAAGTCAGTATTCCACAACGCCCCTCAAGAAAGCAGGCTCAAGAGATGAACCAAGGGATGACTCTTCTTTTTGTGATGAATTAGAGAGTTCGTCTGCCACCTCTGGAGACTGCTCTCACTTCTATCTTTTCAAGGAAGGAAACACCGTTCTTTGTGCTCGATGTGGGAATCACAGGAATTCCAGTAATCCGGAATGGCTAGCACGTGTGAAGAAGAGGGGAAACAGCGTTCCCCAAGAAACAATCTCAGAATGGTCAGCGCCACTTGGTATTTTAGATCGGGCAGACCATCAAACGAATTTGAGAAGGTTGCGTCCATCCAGTCCGGGCACAGCCGTGGGCAGAAAGGGGGTAAGCAGCTCAATGGACCACGGATACTCCAAGACTCAAGTGCTCAGCGCACCACTAGTTAGGGCTTCCCCTCAAAGCTTTCCCCAATTACGAGTATCCCCTATGGAGACATCTCGTACTACACCGATGAGTTCTCACGCAAGCAATGTGAATGTCATGATTCATATGCTTCAAGAGCATACAAATAGCCAGTCCGTTCAGTCCGGAGTGAGTCATCGATTTCGTGGAAGAAGGCAACAGATTCCCTCATCATCGACTACAATGAATCTTACGCCAAACATGTTTCACACAGATATGAGTACCACGGGTCCCCAGGTCCCGCCGGGTATTAGAATCTCCGGATCGGAAACAGGCACTTCTTTCATTCCTTCGAGAATCTCCTCTATTCCACTTCGAGTCAGCGAACACCACCGGTCTACTACTACGTACAACGTTTCTGACGGGATACCAATTCTGAACACAAACACATCGCAAACGTCGAACGAGATGGGTGCTCGTCTTGGCAGACAAGGGCTTCAGATAGACGAAGTGTTGGGCATTCATCCTAACATCAGACACATTGGTGATATCGGGGTAGGACTGGAAGCCCACCCAATTTCGACAGCTGAAGACATGGCAGAAGCTGGTCGAGACCTCTGCAGCGACTTCGAGAATGAGAACTTTGGCTTCGATATTGATGCTATCGTCGACGAGCCTGCTCCTCTAGGAAGAATTTGAGAACTGCCGAGTTGGTGACGAGAATTCTAGTTATGTGCTGCAGAGTATAGTAGTCAAGTGCTCCTGCAATTGAACTTATCAGACCAGAGGAGGTAGGCTGTACTTCTATGTTACCCGTAACTGCAAAGTTTTCAGTCTGTTTCAAATTTCTTCCTCTGTCCGTCCTATGTTACCCATTCCGAAACGAAGGGAATATTAAAACTGCTAATATGTTCTTCCCCTTGAGGGAGGCCAAACATTCTTGGGCCACTGCCTAATCCTGACAAGCCAAGGATCGCTCGGCGCTGGCAAAATTCGCACCACTGAATATGACTTCGTGAATCCTGAAAAGTCAGTGTAAATGACAAAAGTTTCCCAATTTCCTACGCACAGTTGTTACACTAGTTCCCTGATTTGTTGACCGTCGGGTCCCACTGAAGGGCAGTCTCGCACAGTCACGAGACTCTTTGAAGTGCCTTTTCCACGATGCAAAAGGAGTGTTTACGAATTCGTCACAATTGCGAGAATAGAAACTATTTTGTGAAAAGCTAAAGCTATTTAGAAACTATTTTGTGAAAAGCTGAAGCTATTTAGAAAAGGAGCTTCTTTCGTTGATTCAATCCCAAACAGTGGAACCAAAGTGTGTGACGCAGAAAATATCACTAGTGCGGTGATTCTTTCTGCGTGACATCTACTGACTCCGGCACTTGGTGTCCAGCTCACCAAAATGCAGTTTTATTCTGCCGGCGCACATTGTTGCGTTTGCTTCTGCGCTCCAAGGGAGCGCACCCTGGGTGCGCAAGGGTTTAACTCTCCTCCTTTCACTCTTTCCTTTCGTCTTGGCTCTTCCCACCACCTCTTTCGACAAGACGCAACACCCTTCCCTTTACGCCTTTCTCACAATTGAGTACTGCTTCCTCGGTAGCCAAATAAGGCAGCATTTCCCCACGTTGGGACCTCAATCACATTTTGAGACCAATGACGTCTTCTACGTCTACACCCACAAACATTGCGTCCATCACAAGAGACACTGAAATACATAAGACCTACGTGTTTTTGTGCTCTCATTGTGTCGAAACGTTGCAAAAAATGCACAAGTTTTGGGATGTATCCCAGCATTTTAAGCACACGGCGTCTGAAAAAGCTGTTCTCATTCCGCAACTAGAGATATTTGTTTACGACAATTGCGTTGTGAAAACACTATCGACGATTGAGGCTGTACTGGAAGGGAAAGCCTGAGAGTATCCTACTTTCAAAAAGCAGTGGGCACTCGTGTATTGAAATCCGCCACTGCCAGTAATACCAGCATTGCGCGATATTGCGACTTGCGCCTGTTCCAAAACGGCTGAGAAGATCAAGCGGTTTCCTTAACTTGTTGCCAGCAGGAAGAGCTCTGGTGCTCGTTCTAAAAGAAAGGCTGAACGCCCTGCAAAGAGCAGAGACACTCCCACGAAAAAGAGCCGTCCTTCGAAATGGACGGCTTTGGACTGGACCGGAGTACAAGAATTGATGTCAAAAAAGAAACGAGCAAAGCAGAAGCCTTTCTCTTTTTCTGAGTTTACGAGGTTGATGCTCCTGATTCGTGATGATCCGGAATGCCGTCCAGCGTATCTTCGAGCGTCACAGACAATTTCGAGGCGGTATGATCTAGACAAAAAAAGAAGCCGGTTGATGAATGAGTGCATGTTATTGAGAAAAGGTATAACGATGCAACGCTGCGTCCACGTCAAGCTTTAGAATATTTGTTCGGCGAACCGAACACTCCGGAAGATTCTCTTATCCAATATCGACCTGGAGCGTACTTGCGTTCGGTTAGTAATGGTTTTCGCACACTTTCGTCGCTACCGTTTGCTAATTTCTGACGAAGTGGCTAGAACAATCCTAATTTTAAGGAGTTTATGGAGACGGATAAGAGCAAGAAATGCTACACTCGTTCGGAGCGTGACAAAAAGAGAGTTATTGTAGGTGCGGTTGTTTTTGGGCTGGGTACTGACAACGAGGATGTGGAGATTCTTAATGCAGCAGCGAGGACGATTGATTACAGTGGAAACTTTGGGCATGAAGGTGGAGCTGGATGGTTTGATATGGAGTCGCAAGGAGGAATATCTGGTACGAAGTCCCCGTCGAAAAAGCGCTTTTCAGGGGATTTTCAGGAGGCTGGGATGAAGTTCTTTGAGTCGGCAAGCAGTTACTTCGTGGCAGAGGAAAAAGACAGGGGAAAGGGCGACGAGATTGAGGAACAGAACGTGAAGAATTCGAGAGCGTCTTCGAAGTTGACTCGAATTGGAAACAGAAGAAAATTGCTGGACGAGCTCGCTGTAGCGAAGGCAAAAGTTGAAGAAGGAGTCGAGAAAGAGGAGTGGGAGCAGCAGGTAGTTCTGATCAAACAGGCGCTGAAGGATTGTGCTTGATGGTCTGAGCAGGTGAAAAGCGACGAGCTTCTTTTTCGCTTGGTCTGCCAAACGAATGGGGGTCGGGTGAAGGACGGCTTGTCAGAACCTCTTGAACGAAGAATAGATAGTGGTTCGTGCTTGGCGTCTTTTCTTGACTTGGCCCTTAAGGGTAACATCGGAACTCTGATAGACCCACATATTTCGAGCAGAGTAACGGGTGGTCTCGGTCGCCGTTCGTGGCGTACAATCTCCTTCGGCTGTACAAATGCGCACGCCGCCTCATCCCCTGAATTAAATTCATAGCTCACGATCCGTCCGGTCGCTTCTACCACCATCCGCTTTATTGACTTCCCACACTCAACATCGCCTTCCTCCATGGCCTTTATTGTTTCCCTCCGGATATCTGTGCCTCTCTCCGCGGTAAAGGTACAGCTTTCTCCCACTGCCGCACCCCATGCGTTTCGGTCCGTTAAACGCCGGCGCCCACGCAATCTGCCGTTGCTGTGCTGCACGGCTACAGCAACTCACAATATGTCGGAATCGCACGAGACAACATCACAGCCACATCCGCCCGTGACTTCAACAGCATTCGAGCCAATCCCTTCTTCCCTATCGGAATACAGAAGAACACCGCCGCCACGTTTCCGAAGCCGAATAATAACGCTTATCGCTCTGGCATTCGGTGCGTATGCGTTCGCACGACTGGCTCGTCAACAGCAGCTAATGGCAACTATTGCAACACATGCCGCAAGTCTAGGCGCAACCAAGGCAGCGATCCTGCTTGCTTGTGTGAATTTCTTCACTGTTCTGTGTTGTTTCCCGGCGAACATGCGACCAATGCTTGCAGCAGGAGCAGTGCTACCGTCCTTACATACCTTTTTGGCCCTATTCATCTCGAAGACAATTGCAGCGGCAGCTGCGTTTGCCCTCGGCGTACTTGGTTGAAGGTTCGTGCGGTAAGCTTCTTGGAGTCTAAACCACGATTACGACGTATTCTGTTGGAAAGTGGACAGGAAGGGGGATGGAAGTTTGTTTTGCTCATGCGGCTAAGCCCTTTTCCTGGGTTTATGCTCAACTACCTGTTAAGTGTGACGGGAGTGTCGTTTATCGAGTATGTCTTCGCTACGATGATAGGAATCGCACCAAGCGTTTTCAATCTTGTCCTGGTTGGAGCTGCTGCGAGTGACGTCGGAGCTGGAGTGATAACTGGCGGCGCCTCCATACTTCCGTTGATATTGAAGGGTTTGTGTGTTCTATCCATGGCCGCTGCGATGTTCTTCATCACTCGTTTAACAAGAAGGGCTTTTAAGGATGTTGAGCTGGAAGACGCCGGGCTTCGACTAGACGGAAATGAAACTTTAACAAACTGACAATCTTACTTTACATAAAGCCATACCTCCATAACGGAAGCACGCGTAAGAACGGAGCTCATAATACTCAGTTTTCTATCACAGAACAGTTAGAAATTGAGATAACCCCGTCCTGCTACCCCCAATACGCAATAATCTCGGAAACTTTACCTGTAGAACATGTTTCCGATGTCGCCACCTCCGATGACTTCAAACTTTCCAAACGCTATCAGAAGCACCGACCAGACTGCACAAAGCTTTATGAGATCTGCCCTAGCTTGGTCGCCTTGATCTTGCCGTGATATCAGCCAGACCGCTGCCAGTACACGTCGGAGTCCGAGATACCCATGCGCACGGCGCGCTGCGTAAACACCCTGCCGACCACGCCGGCAGCTGGCACAGACGTAGTGACGTAGCTGCCGCGCGGCGCGGCCGCCTCAATCATGTCGCGCACCGCCGGCTCCGTAGTGTGCGCGGCGACGACGATGCGTCCGGCATGCTTGTCCACCAGCTGCGCGTGCACGTGCCGGCTGGTCAGCCGCAGGAGCAGTCGCAGCGTGTCGGCGTCTGGCCGCCGCACCCTCACGCGCGCCATGCTCCACGTCTCGCTCGCTCGCGCGCGCGCCGCCGCCGCCTCGCCGTCGCGCCGCGCGGCGCGCAGCAGTGTACCTTTGGGTACCGTCAGTACCTTTTCATTTTTGCATCTTTTGCCGAGCGAGCATTTGATCTTGTGCGCTTCCGTTCGGTCTTCCCGTCCGTCTGCCCTTCACGAGCCCACTTCGTCGTGTTCAGTCGCGCTCAGTCCCGCTGTCCGTCATGGCTCGCGTTCAAGCCTTCGTCGCCCCCCTTCCGATACACACCTACAATTCACCTGCCCGTCTCTCCCGCCTACGCACAGCCGCCCGTCCGCCGCCGCTGCGTCGTCCACGTCCGGTCCGCGCCCCCGTCCTTCTCAGCACGCGAAGAACTCCTTGGTGACCGAAAGCCTGCATCCAATGCATCCGCTTATGGCAGTTTAAATGAAGCAGCGCTTTCTGCGGAGCAAGTGCTGGAACAACAACGGCTTGCTCTTGTAACACAAGATAAAGACCTCCAAGGACTTGCTACAGGCGTGGAGTCCGTAAAACGAATAGCTGGGCTGATGTACAACGAATTTGATTCACATAATGTCATGCTCGACGAAATTTCTCATGGCATGGAAAGAGCGTCTGATCATGTCGTCAGAACAGATCGTGGAACTGAAGGACTTTCATTTTCGCCGTACAACATTCGCTCCTTCTGTCTCGTACTATGGTCACTTGTACTTCTCATCATACTTCTGTTCGAAGCAGTTATTCATTTCATATTTTGATGTGTGTCTCTTGCTCGCATATCTGAAGACCACGTTTTGGAAGTGGTGATTGTTCCCTCTGGACGAGTGGGCATTTGTCGCTTAGATTTCATGATTGGTTCTTTTGGCGCTGCTGTCTGCTATGCCCATAACATCATCGTCTGTTTCAGATGGAAGATTGATCATGAAGTAGAGTTTCACGTTATGATAACCTGAATCATAAGCGAGCTTAACACCTTTCAGCAAGTCTTCGTTGGTCAAGCCTTTGTTGATGACATCTCGCATTCGTTGAGTTCCGGCGTCTGGCGCAAATGTCAGTCCAGATTTTCGGCTTCCATCAAGCACATTGGCTATGTGCTCATCAAACCTATCAACACGTTGCGAGCCAAGTTAAAGTGATATCGACTCTCCATCCTCACGAAGCTCGTTCTTCAATTGAATCTCGACGCTGGGTAAGCTCAGCCAATCTGAACAGCTCAATGAGAGCAATGAAAACTCGTCATATCCTGTGGCTTTCACGCCTTCCTTCACTGTCCTAATCACATCATCTGTATTTACGTCTCGAGCAGGCCGCTGTATCATGCCCGAAAGACAGAAGCGGCACCCGCGAGTACATCCGCGACGAATTTCGACAGTGAGGCTGTCATGAACTGGATCAGTCAGCGGAACAAGTTGAGTTGCTCTCCATGGTTGCGGCAAAGAGTTTCGTTTCTAGACTTTGGCTTCACAATATCTCAGCTTCAGCACGTGGCCCCCTGTGATGGCATTGTTATCAAGCTTGTACTTACTTTGGCAGTTCGTTATCCGGTTCAGGGCCATCGTACTCCTAGTATATGCCGTCAAGAACCTGAAAGATGAGCACGCAAGAAGTCTGTTACTTTGATCCGGAAATCGTCTGGTTTCGTGTTAAAGCATTGGGTATGAGGTGCATTATCAACAAGCCATATTTCTTTGTGTTCCATTGCAGCTGCGTTGTATAATATCTCAGACTCTTTGTGATATACTAATAGGTCAGCAGTGCCATGGATAAACAGAACGGGGACAGTTACGTTCAAGACATAATCGATAGCCTTCTTCTGTTCTGAAATTGGGAAATTACCAGTTTGGAGGAGTGAGAGTCGAAATGCCAACGGCGTTAGGGCAACGTCGAAAAACGGCAAAGGAATTCTCTTCAGAATAGTTGTGACTATATGTCGAACCAGAACTTCCGGTGAAGAAAATGGGTTTTCCAAAACCAATGCATCAATTTCAGAGCACTTGGATGCGGCGATAATGGCTGACGATGCTCCTTGTGAAGTCCCGAGGACTGCAACACGTTCGGTTCCACGTGACTTGAGGAACCTAACCGCTGATATGACGTCAACATGTTCACGCTTTCCGAGAGATACTGCCCGACCTGGCCAAGGTCCTCTTGGCCACATGGGAAAGCTTTCACTTGCTCCATGATTAGAGCAGTCAAACAACAAAACATCAAATCCCGCTTCGGTCAGGAAGACGGCGTGACCCAAAAATGCGCGCCGGTCGCGCCCAGCACCATGGACGTACGCGACAGCAACTGTAGACGGAGTGCTGCGACGACTTTGAGCTGATGGCATCAACCATCCTCTAAGAGAGAGGCCTGCAAGAGTGAGAAACGCAACATCTTGAAATGCAAGATTTAGCTGTTTGGGATTAGTTGCACCGAACCACGAAGGCGGAATAGTTTTGTCCTGAAGCGCCTTTCCTGGGCTTGGCAGATGCCACGGCGGTTTTGCCACTTTAGCTGGTAAGATTATCAGGAGCACCACAGCCAGGACTCCGTAGACTGCCAGAACAGCAAGGAAGAAGTACCACAGCACTTCCGTATTTATCTTCCAGGACAGTCACTTGGATACGGTTTGAAGCAACGAATGGCTTTCTTCTGCCCAGCACACAGTCTATCATTTCTAGCCACATACGATGGCCTCTACGCGAGCTTGGAATGCAGGGTCAGTGAACGAGTGTGGCGCCGCAGGCAACGCCATAGCCCATCTCCGGTACCGTCGCACCACACCCTGTTGAACGCAGTGAACAAAGATTCTTATCCGGCACACACAAGCGATAAGGCTCCACGTTTCTATCGTCAGCTGCTGATCACTCTATCCTACCGCATGGTACATGTGCCTGGCTATCGCAATTGCAAGTGATATCAACATATCAACCACGTATTCCGTAAGTCAAGCATCAGTAATACATGATAACCAATTGCATTTATTGGAAAGTCCGTCAAAATGTCCATCTCAAGTTGAAGTCCACAGAACTTGCCGTGGCTGTGTATCACTTGCTTGTGAAACTGCAACGAGTTCCCAAACTTCCTTCAGTTGTTCATATCTCCTGAACAGCATCTCATCTGAATCCTGAAAATTCTTCAAGTGATCCGGTGTGCTTCGATCTGGCTTCAAATTGTCTTCGCGCAAAGAACAAGACTTCTGCGACGAAACATCCTGAGTCTTTTTCACTGATGCAGGAGTATTGTTCATTTGAACTAGTTCCCTTGGTTGCGATATCGACACTGCGCGCTGTTCCGAGTTCTTCGGTGCTTCAACCTGGTCCGTGAACCAAGAATGTCCCGTCGGTATTCCGATATCGTCAGCAGCAGAAGTAAACGGCTTTTCCATTTGTTCCTGATTCTGAAGCGTATGCTCGGTATTCTGTTGTGGCGTTTCCGTACGTGCGGCGAACATTCTATTCCGTTCTGGACGCGGGGGAGACGGGGTCTTAAGATTATGCTCATGTCGCGGTACACCCTGTTGGTTATGAAGCTCGGGTGACGTTGGCCCAATTTCAGAAGAATGACCAGATAACGGTGTCGTGTGAGATTTGCGCATTGCATCTTTCGACGTTCGCATTGGCGGCGGCAGTGGCACGTTGGCTACATTGCTCTGCGCCGAAGCTGAAAATGGTGGGGGTGGGACCCTGCTTGAAACTGAGGTTGAGTTTTGTGTAACGGGATGAACGGGGAGTGGAATTACGGAAACACCACAACATTCCTTCACTGCCGAGGCTATCTCAGTATTTGCGACCTCACGAGATGGCGTCATGGTGGAGAGCGAGTCACGAACGGTTGGATTGACATGCAGGAATAAATCACCAATGCCTTGCTGAATTTGCTCAATATGGTAGGATCCGAACTGTTCACGAAGAAACTCGACCATGTCTGTAAAGTATGACATTTGCAAGCGGCCAGCAGAGTAGATGATGGATATGATGTCGGAACGAGCAGGGTCCGGGATTGTCGCAATAGAACTATAACCAGCCAGCGGCTCTGGTCTTTGATGAAGTGCGTTCGTAATCGGGGCTAATGCGCCAAGATCGGAAATGATGCATTTGTTCTCAAAAGAGGACTCCGCGTGACTTCTTGCTCGCGCCTCATCGTTGTCTATGAAATATGTGGCAGCTTCCCTTCTTTCGTTGTTGATCACTTCAACGTACAAGTTGCAGTGGTGTTCAACACCAAGAGCGCAAGCTCGAAGATGAGAACGCCAGCGTTTGTCGTCCCATTCCGGAAGAGGCTCGTTGGTAACCTGGCGTGACTTTCTGCGGCGGAAAACCCCCATGTTGACAAACACGCAGAATGAAAATCGCTATACCGAGGGGAAGACTCCGGAACGCTGCAACGTTTTCCGACAAGGTAGTCACCACAAATCCGCAGAGCAGAAGTAGCTTTCTCCTATTGGATGCTGAAGGCGATATTTGTTTTACTTCTCTGTTTTCAGACGTAGGTCTCGCGGCTCTTGAGACCAGAGTTGTACTCATGACCTCTGCTAATTGAACATTGGTCGCTTAAATCGATACTTCTCGGTTATCATACATAACCGTATACGCGTAAGCGAGTAATTATCATCGAAACAAATAGAACAAGTTGTTGTTGAACTAAGGAGAGTACTTTCATTTGATTCAAACCCCGCAAACTCATTCGGCGGATCGAATGAGTAATCAAAACCGTTCTCCCACCACGCCAGCCAGATATGAAGCCATTGTAGAGCTTCATGTTCGAATTCTACACCAGCTGAAGCATTCATTTGCGCAGCATCACCAGAGTTAATGCACAAGTTTTCCAGCCTCATTGCTGTATAACAATGATTAAAGACGTCTGCAGTTCAAACTTCAGTGGTCTCCACAGTATTCCCCAGCGGTTTTTCAAGCGTCCAAACGCTTGCTCAACATGCACCCGATGCGATGACAGACAGAAATTAAAACCATTTTGATAACGATGAGCCATACTCCTTGGTATTGGCGTCACAATGAACATTGTGCATCTATAGGCCTCATCACCGGCTATCCAAAAACCTGCTGGTAGACCTTCTTCTTGAAGAAACCTACCAATATTAGAATGAGCGAACACAACAGCATCAACGGTAGAACCAACACAGACAGCCGAAGAAGCAATACAACGGTACTTAGCATCCACCAGAGCCTGCACAGGCACCCCGAAACCACCCTTTCTCGTGTAAAACTGTTGGTTGCTAAGCTCTTTCGAAGGCTTTTGAAAGAAAATTAAAGTGCCATCCAAGGCACCAACACAGCCAGGAAGTAAGTTCAAGTTTCGTCGCGAGATAGCAAAATCTATTGCTCTTCGTTTGTACGCCGCTATATCCTCTTTTGGAGGCAGACCTTCAAACATTAGGTACGAGTCGCAAATAGTCAAAACTTCGCGAAAGATAGAATAACATGTTGACCTTCCGATTCCATATGTTAGCATAAGATCCCAGTAGCTCGCGCCAGCCATGAATCTGAGAAAGATTCCTAGTTTTGTTGCGGCCTCAATTGCCGAACCACTGAGGTGCGTTTGTATTTTGGCTTCATACTTCTCTTCATTATATTGTGAGAGAAACGGACGCAATTGCGCCAAAAGCAGGAAAAATGTATGGCGACAAAGACGGTAGCAAGAGCGAAACTCCGAATCGCTCAGCCTCTGATTAACCTGTGCAAAGCACCGCCTTTCGCGTTCCACTCGTGTGGGAGGGCTCCTGGTTGTTGCTGTGAGAGCTGTGAGTGCTCCACATATTGCGAGGAGGCGATTGGTGAGTTTGCGAGTTCGTTTGTGAATCCTTGTCATAGCGTAGCCTTCTAGGCTACTAGATGTTTACGAGCAATGCTGTGCGCCGACGGTTCGTATCTACCACAAGCGATTAACGTCGCATACGGATTGACGTATAACGTCAAGATCTCAATTCGACCGCAGTTGTCTTCTGTGCGTGACGCCTACGATCTCGCTGTCTCGGCGAGATCTGAAATCTTTTGGCTCAGTCGTTACGCGTGTGCAGCGTAACGCTTGAGCTATAGTGCCTGGATCACTAGATTCTAGTAAATAGCGAAAGCTTTGCACTAGATTCTAGTGAATAGCGAAAGCTTTGCAAGTTTTCGCTAAGTTTTCTAGCCTATTGTAAATCCCCGTAAATTTCTCGAACCACGCGTAGACTGCCCTTAACCGTTCTACATCAAATCTGTCAAAATTGGGCGACGCGACGAAAAACGGATTTAGAGCCGCTCCCACAGCCCTCTTCTTTAGGCATTCTTTAACACGAAAACGTCTAGAGGCTGTAACAAGTGGCTTGAACAAAATGGTAGCGCTATAACAAC
Organism: Gracilaria domingensis; assembly: GCA_022539475.1. NCBI lineage: Eukaryota > Rhodophyta > Florideophyceae > Gracilariales > Gracilariaceae > Gracilaria > Gracilaria domingensis. Next base: position 143,196 of record VCMS01000106.1, on the reverse strand, counting down.
AACAAATTTTTAGCTAAAAACGTTTAATGCAACAGAGTTATGGAAATGTTCAAAAAACGTTTTGAATTAAATCACACGTTTTAAACGCGTTTTATACGTATTCAATACTCGACAACGTTCAAAACACGTTCAAAACATTGTGTATCTTCATGTACTGTAATTAAATTTTCTGACCATGGTGAACTCATTGGTTAAAATTGAGCCGAAATTTCACCTCAAGCAGACATAATCTCTCAAGTCTGATGAGGCGACTTGATAAGATTTGTCCGACACCGTCTGAAAGCAGCCCCGCCACGCAAAAACCGCCGCACGACTGCTAGCGCTGGCTTGTCTTTGCCTGTGCTGCTCCGCAGCGACCCCATGCGTGCTCGCGCGCTTGCCGCCGCACGCTCGCCTGCACGCGGCCCCATGCGCTAGTCCCGTTGCGCTTCCTGCCGTTTTCCCACACTGGCCGGACCTCTCCCAGTCTGCCATATCTGACTGTCCCGCAACCATCGCCGCCGCGCCGCCGCGCCATCGCGCTACTGCATCGCCGTGCCACCGCGCAATCGCGCCACCGCGACATCGGGATACCGCGACGACAAATCTATTTATCTTTGGCCCCTGTTCCCTTTCCGCCGCGGTCGCGAGCGTGGCCGCTCTGACCACGCATCTGGATTGTGTCGCGGTTGTGGGGACGTGCAGGCCCTTAAGCCTGAGGCAAGGGCGCGCTGCTGGGTCTGGTCCAACTGCTATCGCGCGGTGGTGTAGCTCGAGTGCTGGTGGTTGCAGCGATTTTGTCAAAGAATGCCCATCTGTTGGCACGAGAACGCCCCATTTGGCAGAGGATATGTCTTGAGACGATAAGATGGCCGCTGTTACTGGTTCGTGAAATATTAGAAGTGATCTCTGGTGTGTAGTACACTACTACTGATACGGTAGCGGATGGAGTACTCGCCATTTTGAATTCAAACCTTCAAAGTTTATTGAGCCTTTTCTGAATCCCTTTTACACGTTTTAAACGTTTCAAAAACGTTTAAAACGTATGGAAAAAGTATTGAACGTTTTAAATGTTTCCATAAACAGAGTGCACTTACGAAGCTGAGTAAAAGCTGAAAGCGAGTACTGGGCGTCTCCTGAAAATGCAAATCCCATTTTCTATTTCGCATAACGTCACGATAAGAGTATTTTTCGTGACAAAGCGCGCAGTCAAGCTTCGCACGATGAACAACATGCGCAGCGAAATAATGTTCTGCACAATTTTTATTCTGGAGTCGAATGTCCCCCCCATCTGCATGAAACGCAGCCCAACCTCCTTCGGCCACAACAACTCTCTAGCCGAATCTATTTTGCACGAAGCGAAACTTGCAAACGCAAGAACAAAGCGAAAGCTGCATGTTCTCGGTTGTGCGATGCAAGCTCATAACCATTTGGTTTGCGCGTTGAGTTGCGGTTGTTTTCAGAACGTCGATATGAACCTTTTTACTATTTCGCAAAAAATTCGATTTGCGAATTGGTATTTCCGGAGATGCCCAGTGTTGGACGAGCAAGAAGTGGCCCGTACTGCCAAAAAATGCAAGTTCTTGTTCAGTGTGCGTACAGGGCTCACTTGGAGAGTGATGCGGCGCAAACTTCAACCACGTGTCACGGTTACTTTTGCACAGATCTGAAAGGCGGCACTGTTCCCGCCAATACAATTGTTGTCTGACACGCCACGCGGGCTGTATTGGCTGCTGAAAGCAAGCCGACGCTTCGCTTCACCCCTTAAATTAGAAACTAGATATATATGTTGACCCTTCTTCTTCGAGGGCGTATCGAATATCAGTCGGTAAAGACGAGCAAAGCGGGCAACAATTGTCAAACTGGTAGCATCTACGGCACAACCATGTCCCAGCACAATTCTTCAGCAACTGTTCCGGCTTTTTCTGTATCGATCAACCTAAAACCTAACAATCCTGAATCTTTCGCTATGTATAGGGACTATCTCATCGTGAACACTTGTCTCTACAAATTGGAACAGTATTTTAGCTCTATTCACCTTAATAACGCACACGTTTTGCTGAAAAATGAAAACAAAACAACGTACACTTCTATTTTGCTGAGAAACACTGCAGCAATATGGTAACATTCAAGACTGCAGTCTCAAGAACGTCCGCATATCTGGAGTGACTTTGTTGCAGCTCTCCGCAAAGACTGTATTCTGTAGGACCATTCAAGCCAAGCTCGAGATAAATTCCGCACTTGTAAGCAGGCAACGACAGTTTCGAAATATCTGTCGGACGTTTGCAACATTATCCTGACGATTCCGGGTATTAGTGATAGCGAGAGGCATGATAAGTTCGTCAACGAATTGAAACAGAATGTACAATTTGAGGTGCGCAAACCGAACTGTTATGCGTTTAAAGAAGCCACAAAAAATTCGCCATGCCAGTTGAAGGCACTTTTGTAGGATCTTTTGTGGATGAAAAGCGTTCTTCTCCGAAACCAATGACGATTGGTAACTCTGCAGTCCATGTGCGAATCAAGTCCAAACAGCGTCTCAATGATATTTAGAACAACGCTTGTTTCAGTTGTCACAAACAAGGTTGCCGCCCTTGGAAGCATAGGCGTAACATTGAGAGAGTTGCTGATGTTGGGAACTGTGAGGCTAGTGAGCCTATCGATGTAGATTCGGACAGCTCGGAAAACTAGACGGTCCTTTTAGAAGTAAGAAGAGTACGTTGAAAGGACATTTATTGAAGACTGACGTGTCGTCGCAGAACAATGAAGGTTCTGAGAAGGAGTGTTGTGTTCCGTGCGCTCCGCTGGATGGAACATTTGAAGGGCTCCCCGCTCATATTTTGAAGGATGACGGATGCAATAGAAACGTAATATCTAGGGAACTTGTTTCTCGTCACGGTCATTTACTGCACCTCAAGCCAACCTTGATGGAGATTACTCATGCAAAGGAAGGATCACACGAGATTAGTACTGATATGGTTACAGGCAAAATATTTATTCGAACATGTTCGTATACATCTAACTGGATTGTGACCCACTGTCGTTATAACATCCTGCTCGGTATGCCTTGGCATATAGAAAGCAATCCAGAAGTGAAGTATGTTTCAGGAACCGTCCATGTGGGCGGTACAATGCCTGAAGCCGAAGAAGCTCCGCACAAGGAGCGAATAGTCGTAACAAATCTAGGAGTGAAACGCTTTCGAAAACTGTTAAGGAAGCCAGCGCAGTCTGCTGCCGTGTTTCACTGTGCTCCAGTGAGGAAGGTGCTGAGAAGCATTGCTAATCACAAAGCGCAATTACTAGAAGAAGATGACAAGGACTTGTGCTCGTTACTCAATGAGTTTGAAGACGTTTTCCAAGAAAAACTACCTGATGGACTTCCACCACCTCGAGATGTAGACCATGCGATCGAAACTGAACCAGGAGTTCGACAGCCGCACAGGTCGTTATACCAGCTCTCCCGGGCAGAACTGCTCGCGGCAAAGAAGTACATCGAAAATTTGCTTAAGTCCGGTAAGATTAGGAGAAGTCACGCTCCTTATGGGTCACCATTATTTTTCGTGAAAGAACCAGGGCGTGAGCTTCGTGGAGTAGTAGACTACCGTGCCTTGAACAGGATAGCAAAGCGTAATAACGCTCCCTTGCCACGATGTGACGAAATGTTTGATCGCCTCTGGAAGGCGAAATACTTTTCAAAGCTGGATCTGAAGACCGGCTTTCATCAAACTTGAATGCGACCTAAAGATATCGAGAAAACGTCATTTAATACTAAATACGGACAGTTTGAGTACATGGTAATGCCCATGGGTTTGCGCAATGCTCCTGCTACCTTCCAAACCCTGATAAACCGTGTATTGTATGAGTATATTGATGAGTTCGTGGTCGTATACATTGACGACCTTCTCATTTACAGCCAAAGCCGTGAAGAACACTTAGAGCACATCGGAGCTGTATTATCGTGCCTTCGGAGCCACAAGCTGTATGCATCTCCGAAGAAATGCAGTTTCATGACGAAGGAGACGGAATTTCTCGGAATACTGGTAAGCGAACGAAGTTTAGAGGGTAATCCCAACAAGGTTGAAGTTGTAAAGAACTGGCCACGGCCTCGAACGTTGACGGAACTAGGAAGCGTTTTGGGCCTTGTGCAGTTTTTTAGAAGATTCATAAAGGGATATTCATCAACTTCAGCACCATTAACTCCTCTCACTCAGAAATCTAAGGGCATTCAATCTTGGGATGGGTACTCACAGAGTTCATTTGATGACCTGAAAACCGCTTTAATGACTGCCCCTATTCTTGTATCACCAGATTGGAGTAAGTCGTTCAGGATTCACATTGATGCACCTCAGTTAGCCATTGGAGCAACGTTGACACAGTTGGATGAGGATAAACACGTATGGGTCATTGCGTATATGTCAAGAAAACTTATATCTGCGGAACAAATCTATGCAGCTAATGAACGAGAACTCTTGGGAGTTGTCTTTGCCCTACAGAGATTTCGATGTTATATTGAGGGATCTACTTATGATGTTCTAACCGATAATCAGGTGGTGAAGAACTTCTTCAACAAGAAGAACATTAATCGTAGAGAAGCTCGTTGGCTTGAAGTATTGGCGTCATTTAATATTCGTGAAGTTTGCCTCCAACCAGGACGCATAAATATATATTGAGCGATGCACTATCTAGAATTCCAGACACTATTTCCATGAACAACACCTTCTTTTTAGAAGTCAACGATGCTAAGAAGCTTTTTGGAGATTACGTATCTGCTCAAATGTTTGGCCAAATCTTTCTCGCTCTGAAAAGGAATTTACCAAAAGACAAGAAGGCCAGGAAGCGAATAGAACTTTTGTTACCATCGTTTCACTTGAATGGATGGAAGCTTATGTATAATGAAAAGTGCTGTGTCCCACGAAACGCACGAAAGAAGCTTTTGGAAATTGCACATGACTCGACAGTTTCAGGACATTTTGCCGTTACGAAGACGTTGGAACGGTTGTCGTGTTATCACTGGGAACATAAGACGAAAGATGTTCGAGATTATTGCGCAGGTTGTTATGAATGCCAGAGAAGTAAGGACCATCAAGGCATGCGACGTAATGATCCAACCGCCCTCCCTATACCCACAAGAAGGTGAGGCATTCTTGCTACTGATTTTATCGTCAAGCTTTCTACAACAAAGCGTGGTTATGATAGCATAAAAACTTGGGTTGATAGGTTGTCTCGCAGGGTTCATTTTATTTCATCAAAGATTACTGATGAAACTCCTGACGTTGCACAAGCATTTCTCACACACATATTTCCTCAACATAGCCTACCAGATTCAATCATATCCGACAGGGACCCAAAGTTTGTATCTCTTTTCTGGCAGACATTAATGGATAAATGCGGTATTCGACTGCGAATGTCTTCTTTGAGACATCCGCAGATATATGGTGCTTCGGAGGTGATGAATCGAATGGTCGAGAATTACATAAGATGTTTCTGCTCATACAACCAAGATGATTGGGACCTACTTATACCTACTGCAGAATTTGCATAAAATTCATCCAAATCTGAAGACCTCGGCCTTTCCTCTTTTGAGGTAGACCTTGCATGGAATCCAAAAGGTTCAATTGATTTCGTTCATAGCGATCCGGTTGAAGTCAAAAGTGTGGAGTCATTGCGGATTAGATTAGAAGCAGTACTTAAAGACGCGCAATACACACTTGGCCAAGACTCGTCAGTCTGCTGAATCGTTTATGAAGTGTAGAAAGCCGACATATGTGGTGGGAGACAAAGAGATGGTATCACGGAAGCTCTTTAGATATCTCTATTTTCGCGCTTAACCAAAGGAAAAGTTTAGTGCTCGTCGCATGGGACATTGAGGAATTGATCGGGAAAACCGCTGTTCGTGTGAAGTTTCCTTCTAACGTTAAGACTCATCCAGTCATTCATGTACCCTTTAGAAGTCCTTAAAGATCTAATCTAGAAGATCTAGCCCAGCCTATTCGAAAAGCGGCAGTTGCAGTTGGAGAGTCTGAAGGCCAGGAGCTATTTTTTGTCGAAAGAATTTTGGCGCACCGCAAAAGAGGTCGAGGGTATCAATGGCTCACTCTGATGAAGGGCGCTCTACTGCATGATGTCACCTGGCAACCGACGAAGGACTTTGTCGATAAAGATGGAACAAAGACGGAAGAGTTCTTAAGATATATCAAGGAGAAGAACATATTGAAAAATCTACACTGACGCTAGTGGCGATCACAATCCTTTTTGATGTTGTGAAAAGTGCAACAGAGTGCACTTACGAAGCTGAGTATAAGCTGACAGCGAATGGTGTTGGACTGGCAAGAAGTGGCCCGTACTGCAAGGAAATGCAGGTTCTCGTTCAGTGTGCGTACAGGGCTCTCTTGGAGAGTGATGCGGCGCACACTTCAACCTAGTCTAATGGTTACTTCTGCACAGATCTGGAAGGCGACACTGTTACCGCCAATCCAATTGTTGTATGACACGCAACGCAGGCTGTATTCGCTGCTGATGGCGAGCCGACGCTTCGCTTCACCCCTTAAATTAGAGAGTAGAGGTAGATGCTGACCCTCTTTCTTCGAGGGGGTATCGAATATCAGTCGGTAAAGACGACCATAGTGCGCCATGATTGTCAAATTCAACGTACAAAACAAAACGTGACTAGCGTAAACACCCAACACTAGAAGCAAGTACTTTCAATCTGCACGAAATAGCTTCGTCTAGTCAACTTCCTGATGCGTCCAGTTGAACAAAATGGCAGAATCAACACCAGGATTCTCACGCTGATACAGATAGTATCACGACAGGAAGTAATGCTGGGTTTGGACTTTTCCATGCAGATAGTGAAAAGTTGCGTGCTTTTTGCCAACGAAAACAACGGGCTTCCATTCTTGACTATCGGCCAAAACTACGGGCATTATGGTTACTCTGTCTATAGCGCCTTTAGTTCTAATGGCTTTCTGAATTACGACTGAGACACTTCTGGCAATGGCATTTCGTAGGCTCCGGCCAAGATATGTTGAACCCGAAACGCCACTCTCGTCAACATTAATATTGAATAAATGTCTTGGATGTACCATATTATGACGATAAATCAGTTAATGCACGAATGCTATGTGGTGGGCAACTTTACTTCTTCCAGTTCCAACCTAAAGTTTTCAATGACGCCTTTCAGAAGTTACTACAAGTTATGGCGCTCTACAAACCGGCAGAGCCGGCAGATTTTTTGTTTTTCTTCGACGACACCGACTAACTCCTGATAGTGGCCTGGTCGTGAGAGTGCTGTGGTCTGCACGAGTTCCCAGATACAGCTTTTGGTTCAGGGAGTTGTAGAGCAAAACCCCAGCGATGGAATAGTCTTTCAAGGCATTCGAGTCCTTGCCCTCTGGGAAGGGTGAAATCATCAATGAGCTCTCCGTAGACGGATGATGCCGTTGTAAGACCTACCGTGACACAGGATATACGTACGGAGTTTGAGGGTGGACGGGTTGGATCCGGGAGTTTGGCGACTTGGGACAGGGTACTCCAAGGAAGGGAGAGCGTAGAGCGATGTAAGCCCCTGTGAGATAAAGTGATCCGCGATGGATGTCCATCGGATGAAATTTTGGGACATCCATGGGATATCAGTCGGATATCTTCTGAGCATCCAGGATATCCAAATGATATGCGGTGGTACCCTGTTGGATCCACCTAATTGATTCCCGTTACATGACCTTTGGATGTGCAAAAAATATTCCAAAGATATTCATATGATGCACGAAGATATGTCCCATAGATATCCGGAAATCCAGGGTGCATCACTCGGACATCACAAAATTTAATGGACATCTCTTCGTACATCATATGCTTATCAGGTGGGTATCATTTGGATATACTTCATGCATCATCTGAGCATCATTTACGTATATCATCTGGACATCATAAGAAGATCAAATGGACATCTTCAGGTTTCGTAATTCTAATATAGGTCATCTGCGGAATATTATCCGGACATCAATTCACCTCTCTGGGAGCCCTAGATGAAAAAGGGAAAAGGAGAGAAGAGACAAATAGGAACCGGGCGTGCGGAAAGCGGAAACAGACATGACGGTGGGAGACGATAACTTGTATTAAGCCCACGCGGCAAGTATCTTCATACAGAGCTGGTAGATCTACCTATTGTGGTTAGGCAGGTATCTGCAAGTAGAAAGGTGTTCAAAATAGCCACAAGTAGTCAGAAATGACCGAATGATCCCGAGAGATGAAGCTGGTCCGTACCGTACGCACTGACCGTCCTGAGGGAGTTTTTCACTTTGCGCATGCGATCGTAGTTCAGAGCCGGACTCGATTACCCTTTACTGAAACGGGAGGTGACCGGAAGGTCAAATCTTATATCGTAACCGATAAATTAGTTGAACTAAATTAAATAATCTAATGCACACCTTAGCAGCTCCATACATATAGTGTACGTGACGACCCGCGGCAGCGGCCAGTAAAATATCCGAAAAATAGTCTACACCCTGTGTGAACACAACCATTCATGCACACGCATACACGCGTCCAGTAACACTCCTTGCCACGTCATGGCCGACCCTGTGGGGGTGCCATACGCCAATACTGCGATAAAATACCTTCCATGGGCCAATATTTATATATTCCAAGTACCCGGAATCGCTCCTACCAAGGAGGTTATGAGCACAATCCCCGAGTATCGCGCGAGCACGTTTTGCTCTACAGGAGTATTGTGGTCAAAAAAGGTAGTTGACTGTCTTAACAATCTCGGCCTCTTCTGTGTCGGTTAGGACGGTTGTACGACCTGCCTCTCTAAGTGGCACAACCATTTCACCGTCGTGGGTAGGTTGGCGGGACTAGGAATTCTTTGCCCAAACTTTGTACCAACGACGAAGACGATGGGAGGGGATGTTGTACTGAAGTGCGAGTGTTTCAAAGCTGGTCCCGTGCGCAATGCGTTCGAATAACGCTTCGCGCAGCATATCGTGGAAGGTAGCATTTGCTGAAATAGTCATGATGGCTGAGTATGAGAAATGGATTCGGATCGATGACGTCTGCGTATTACGGGGAGGTCTGGAAACCTCGGGAAACCAAGGTGTGGACTTGCTCGGTGTGCACCATTGGAGTTTTATACTACTTATTATCATCTATTCCAAAAGTTCTGAAAGTGTTCTACAAACAACTGGGAGTAAGAGAGTCTGCTGTGAGGAAGATTTGCGTCCTTTACGTGTAGATAATTTGCGCTCCGATTGTAACACAACCCCATTCAGTAATTTGTAAACCTAAAATAGACGCTGAATCGTGCTTTTGGAGGTGTTCTTAACGCCCTTTTGCGTGAGAATGCTGTCACCACTTCGTCGTCGCTTTCAGTTTGTAGGGCTTGCCTTTTTGGTCTGCTCGTTCGGTTCTACAAGCAAGCACACGCGAAGGACACAGTGTTGTGCTGACAGATTCTTTGCATCAGAACATTTGCATTGATCGTAGCAGAACTTTGATCATTTGCAACTACTATCGTGCGGACGATGAGGAATGACTCAATCCGTATGTTGACCAGCGTGATGTGTAATACGGCATCGTTCGCTCTGGGTGCTACAGCTTGAAGCTTTCTGCGATCTCATGTAGAAGTGCCTTGTATATGCTACCATGGTGTTTGGTAATCGATACTATCAGGTTATATCGTGCGAATGAGGCAATGTACAACGCGTAAGCTGCTCTATTCTGTTTCGGTTTTGTATATCAGATTGTTTCGGTTCCCCTTTTTCGCGGCAGAAGTCAGCAGAAGTCGTCTCGGAAATTCTCACAACTCTATCTATGGATGCACGCATATGTTTTTGAAAGTTCTGAAGTAGTAGAAAAGCTATTGGTTCCTACTATGCATCGTATATCTTTGAGCCAAATTGGAATTATAGTTTCGGAGCAAGACGTGTAGCTCCCTTCAAGGTCTTGTTCTGATGTTTCAGAAATCTGTAATTGAGCCAGAAAAGACATTAGTTTTGAAACGACATATTTGAGTCGTTCAAACAGTTTTGATATTGAACGATTACACTCAGTGACAGCAAAAGATGCGATCCACAGCAATTACGATGACAATATTGAAAGCTTGCGCACATATATTAATGTGTCCCGCATGAAATACGTTGTACCATGCCACACTAGTAGCAAGTCCAGCAGTGGGCAAACGTTTGCACCCGAAAGGCTGAAATACACCGCCAAACAGTAAACAAAACGCTGGCAACGCAACCAGTTGCTGTTCGATGCCGCACGTGCAACGTACAGTTATGAAGCTCGTACTTGAGCTCCGTATATGACCCTATCTCTTGGATCTACTGGAACGTATCCGAATCTACCAAGCTTCTCATTTGTGTGAATGAAAAATGAACTTATCACGGGTATCAAAAAGTCGACGCCAAATACAATATTTCTTGTAAGTATATCACATATCAGAGCGGCAGCATGTGCTGAAGCCGTAGCATCATGCGCAAAGAGTCGAAGCGTAGCAAGAATGAACGGGCCAAAGTGGAAAGGTAGGTAACTAGGAACACCAAACATTAATCGTGGTATAAGTACATGTCCTACCGACTACTTTGGTCGTATGTTAGACCACTGGGTCTGAGCTTAAACAATGGTTGAGAACGTGAACGGTGGTGACTGCGGAGGAGAAGTCGGGCAGTCGATTAGGATTTATATGGAGAATCGAACCTTCGAAAATAAGGTCGCTAGCGCAGATTTCTGGAATATTCCTCAAACTAATGCGTCTATGAGTACTGGCCCTTGCGTCGGAATTAGCGTTGAAACTGTGTGCAGAAATCGACATTGGAGTCTTCTAGAAATTTTTGCAGCGTTTCCAATTGTAGAATTTACAGCAAGGCACCGAAACCATGAAGTAAGTCATGACATCAACTGGCGAGGCAGACATCAATGTGACTTGTCTTTGTAACATTATGACAACTAATGTCAAAAAAAGACTGAGGATCTTTAGGATATCAAATCGGATCGCTAGGTCACCGGGAGTTCAAAGAAAGTATCAAAACATTAAATAACTAAACAAGAGCATAGAATTAAGCAAATTCAAATAGAAACATGACCAGAATTAACGAAATCCTAACATCACTTCCCCCATTAAGGAGAGTCGTCCAGACTCGTTAGTTGTTGGATGTACATTCGGAATAGAATGACTTTCAAAATGTTCCGAAGGTTTTTGAAAGAGGTCCATATCTGAACGGCGTTCGAACTGATTAGAAAAGTAGTCGTCTTCTCCAAATTCTTCAATGTGTAGCATAGCACTTCCAATGGTATCCAAGAAAGTGTCAGCAAGTTCGGGCGTGAGATTTTCATACTGAGATACAAGGTAACAGAATAGAAAAAGAATGAACTTTTCATGTATATGTGTACCATTATCATAAGCGCTTATGGCTTCAGCCTTGAATAATTTCCTTTAACAGAATGGCGTTATCCTCGGTTGGAGAGGATTCTCGAAGTTGTGGAAAGGCAAAGAAAATATGGAAGAATGCCAATGCGAAACGAAATCAGACCAGGTACGCATCGTCCGCCCAGAACTATACAAGTGAAGAACGGACTGGCGTTGTCGAGGTGCAGATTGTTCGCTAGTTCCGCTGTCCGTTGTTCTTCATCTTTCTTGATGGTTGTTTACATGGCCCGGGTATGTTCAGAGGTTGTAGCTTCTCTTATAGTGCTCTAGGAGGTCATAAAGGTTCTCGAGTTCGGATTCAGGGAGCCACATGTTCTCATGGTTTGGGTAGCCGAATTATTTGACAAGGTATTCTGCCTTTCGTTTGCGTCTAGGATGCTTAAGGAGTGCTTCCACTTCATACTCTTCTGTTCCATTAAACAATTTGATGGCTGTAAGCTTCGGCTGAGAAACTCTCAACGAGTTGTCTTTGTGAAACTTTTTGAGTAGTTGGAAATGAAACGTGTCATATATTTTTCTTTGTTTCATGACAGTTCCAATCTCAAGTAGAAAGGTAACTGGGCTTACTTGTTGTGTAATCGTGAATGGCCCACAATACTTGATTCCCAACTTGTTTTGTGGACCAATTTCGTCCATCCTGAGATTCTTTTTTGAAAGCATGACTTGGTCACCAACTTTGAAGTCGCAAGGTGTTGTTTTCTTCTGATTATAGTATATATTTCTCTGAGTACTTGTTTATCTTGCTGATTTTTCTTCTTGCAAGGTCAACAGCATCTGAAATACTTGTCAATAACTCAGAGGCAGCTTGGCTCTTGGAGGTGATTATTTCCATCGGTGAAACACGTAGTTCATCTCCATATGTGAGAAAGAATGGAGTAAATGACGTAGTAGAGTTGACTGAGGAGTGTGAACAACTTCAAATTGAATGACATTTTCGTCCCAATTGTTCTGTTTATAGTTGACAAAATATCTGATGATCTCTTCGATCTTCTCATTCATCACTTCGGTTTGTCCATCCTTCTGTGGGTGATACGCCGATTATGGCTTCAACTTTGTGCCAAGTGATCGGAATACTTCCTTCCAGAACTTATTGATAAATATCCAATCCCTATCGGATATTATGGCATCAGAAAGTCCATGATGACGATAGATATTCTTTAGATATAGGTGAGCTGTTTCGATAGCGGTATAGTTCTTGGTTGTGGGAATGATACGTGTAAGTTCCGAATGGCGATCAGCTACGACGTAGATTGCACTGTTTCCAGACTTGGTGCGTGAGAATGAAGTAATAAAACCCATTGTGATCCGAGACCATTTCTTCAATGGCAGTTCCAATACCTGGAGATACTCGTGTGGCTTCTTGATAATTTGCTTCCTTTCCTGACACTTCTGGCATGTCTTTGTACACGTGTACAAGTTCTTTCTGAGAGTTTTCAAAAAGTATGATTTCCAAATTCTGCTTTATGTCTTCTTAAATGCCACTTGTCTCGACGAAGTGAGATCATGATTCTCGAATAAAATCTTAGTTCTTATTTCTCCACTCGGCACATCTATCTTATTCTTGAATTAGAGAAGATTTCCTTTTCGTTCAAAAGGAAATTCGGGATTCTGGTAAGCACCCGAAAATTCGTCGTCTTTGTTTTATCTCACAGCGAATGCGCGCATTTCCTTTTCATATATTTCACCAATAAGGGATAACGAGTTCAACAGGTTGGTTCTGGAAATTAATTCTTCTAGGAGGGAGAGCTTGCTAGCCAGCGGATATTCACCGTGCTTAGAATACTTTGGAAGAGCGTCTGCAGCTATGTTGGATTTTTCTTTGATTTGCTCGAAAGCGATATCAAACTCAACGATTATTTCGGGCCATTGGACTTGGGGTCGGGGAACATTTGGCTTCATTTGCAGATACTTCAATTGAAAATGATCTGTACGCATTTTGAGGCGTTTTCCATACACGTAGACTCGCCAAAATCTCAACGTGTCGACTACTGCAAGAAGTTCTCGCTCGTGGGCGGCATAACGCTGCCCGGCTGGATTCAGGGTTCTGGAATGAAATGAAACATGTCGAGCAATACCATTCTCTACTTGTTCCAATACTGCTCCTAATGAATACTGAGATGCGTCCGTGGTTACGATGATAGGCGATTTTGCGTCAAAAAGATGGAGCACTTGTGTACTTGAAACTACTTCTTTCAGATTTCTAAATGCGTTTTCTTGGCCTCCTTCCCATTTCAATGTGTTCTTTCCACACAGAGCGGTTAGTGGTTTTGATATTTTGGAGCAGCTCTTAATAAATAGTCTTTAGTAATTAACAAGACCAAGAAAAGCTTGAACAACGGTTCTGTTCTTCAGTGTTTCCCAATTTGTGATGGCTTTCAATTTTATCTACCTTACTGATATTTCTTCAGTTGTAAGCACATGCCCCAGGTACTCAACCTCCTTCTTTAGAAATTCATATTTTGAAAGCCTCCCATACAGCTTGTGCGCACGAAGTTGGTCGAATACTTTTGTAATGTGTTCCATATGCTCCTCTACAGTTTCGCTGTAAATAAGAATGTCGTCGAGATATACCAGGACAAACGTATTCAAATGATTCTGAAGTACATTGTTCATTAAGCTCATGAAACTTTCGGGTGCGTTGGTGAGGCCGAAAGGTAAGACAAGAAACTCAAAATGAACATATCTAGTTTTGAAAGCGGTCAATGGTATGGAGGTATCAGGAAGTCGTATTTTGTGATAGACACATCTTAAATCGATTTTTGAAAATACTTCTGCGCCACGGAGTTGGTCAAAATTATCATCAATCCTTGGGATATGGTAACTATTTTTGATGTTCAACTTACTGAGGGCTTGTTAATCGATGCAAAGTCTTAGTCTTCCGTCCTTTTTGGCTGCAAACAGAAGAGGTGGGCCCCAAGGGGTTGAGCTGGGGCGGATAAAACCTTGTTGCAAAAGTTCATTGAGTTGCTTCTTTAGCTCTCTCAACTCTTTATTTGACATTCGATATGCACCTTCATTCTGAGCTGCTGCTTCAGACGGTACCTCGATAAGAGAATCTTGTTCTAGGTGAGGGGCTAATTCTTTGGTAGTTTCTCTTGAGATAAATCCTTGTATTCTTCAAGTAATTCTTTGCGTTTATGATCATTCATGGTTTCATGGGTTTCCTCTTTTGAGGGCCGAAGGGCTACAACAAAAACAGGTAGTTTTCTTCGAATTGACTTCTTGATTGTGTTCACAGAAATTAAGTTCTCGTTCTTCTTAATGTTTGCTTTGATAAAAATGGTTGTAAAACAAGAACTTTCATTGGGTCGGTGGTTGATATAAGGTTTATATCCATATATCCAGTCTTTTCCTAAAATGACGTCATATTCGTATCATGCACATATTGCGAACCGTCATTTGTGTCGTAGTTCTTCAATCTGGATATCTACTCCACCTTCTCGGATTTCGTGGAGCACAATAATGGAGCCGCTGACCATTTCGGCTTCAAAACTAGTGTCAATGGTTGGGATCTTCATGCTCTTGCATATGGCTTTGGACAGATAACTGATTTCGGAACCGTTATCGAATAGAGCCGTACATTTTCTGACATTGATCAATACATGTGCAAGGAGTAGTCTAACAGAAGGTTTTTCTAATGTTGACGCTAAGCGTTACGTAAGAAGTTTATGTCTTCCATTACTTGATATTTTTCTGCGGTACAAGGGTGATCTGCAGATTCAATGGGTACGTGAGTTGCTGGCTTAATCAATGGCTGTGTCTCCATGGAATTGGTAGATTGCAATTGTTGTCCGGTGGAACTGACGTAGGCTCTTCGAATGACCCTGGATTCAGTTTCTCGGCCGTTTATTTGGGCATTGTTTATCTCGTGCCATATGTCCAGATTTTTGACGGCCGAATCAGAGTCCCGACTTTCGACAGTTCTCGCGCTCTTCCTTCGTTGACTTCTTCAGCTTCATATTTCCAATATCAAATGGTACTGGTCCTTGAGATGATCCAGAGCTGCAACGTTGTCTGCCAAACCGCGCCTGTTCACCCCCTTCGGAAAGCAGATTCCAATCTTTTAGCGTCTTCCATGGCATCGATCAAGGATTTATACTCATTGATGCAAAGGTCTTTCCATATGTTACTCTTCAAGTCTCTGGTATATCTATCGATTTGCTCTTCCATAAGGATGTTAAGGATTTCGAGCACAATCTTGAGGAAGTCTTTATTGAACTGTGGAACATCTTTGTACTGTTTCCACTTGCTCTTCTTTAGTAAGTTTCTCTTTGTCGACAACAGGAAATCGTTGCTGAAGATGTCCAAAAAGTTCCTCAAGAGTTTGCAGCTCCAGTCCGTTTCTTTTCTGTCCAAGATACCACTCATAAGCAGCTTCACTGATGTAACCAAGCGCAATCGTTAATACTTTGTCTTAGGGTGTTCCATCAAGATAATTGCGAATATGAGTGATCTAACTCTCAATATTTTGCTTTTCAGTAAAAGTCAATGAACCAGTGTTGATGATCGGGATCCAATAAATTCTGTTCCGTTCAATTCGGACATCTTTTTGAGCCAGAAAGTCGTCTTCAAAATTCTTCAACAACCTCCACAAACATCACCAGAATCCTTTCTCGTCCAAACGCCCTCCATATCCGGGATTGTCGCATCTGTGGCAGATCCGTCCAGTACACAAAACGCTTTCTCCTGCACTTCATTTCGTTTTTGCGCGAGAAACTCCAGCGCATACTGATCACGCTCCACTGCGGCCAACTATAAACCATCCTCATCACTTGTAGCAACGGGTCGATTGGTCTGCAACGGGAAGCCAAGCACAGGTCTTTTTCTGGTTCCCAGCTCCTCGTTTCTCGCCCTGGAGGCATGCGTCTGTGTTCTCGTTTTGATAGTTAGCAGTCCAAAAATGCTAGTTTTTAAATGCTAGTTTTTCATATGTTAAATTGCACTTTCTGTAGTTTCCATCAGAAGAAAAACTAGAGAAAACCACGACTAATGAATGATTTTGATGTATTCTAAACTAAGCTATGTTTCTGATACTAGACATCCAACACTAGCAAGTATGAAAGATGGTAGAACCGTACTTCCAGTACTCGACTTTTGCTAGTGCTCTGAGTGAGTGGGCCCATTCGGGTGGTCCACCAACGGACCCAATGAGGGCGCCAGTGAGCAGACCAGCCAGCACGGAACGCAGCCAGCCTCTGAGAATACTACGGCTCGAACATTCATTTGCTGCAGTACCCCCTGAGCACCACCACCGCGACCGCATATCCTCGAAACACGATGATTAAACCCAGAACTCATCTTCAGAACTTCTTCATCTGCTGTTGCATGTAACATCTTCCTTCCCACAGTTCACATACCTCGATCGCATCATCACAGAAAGCCGTAAACGGACAAAAAGTTAGTAGCCATACTCAAAACAACCAAGAAACGTCTCTTCGATACCTGAACCTCTTATCTCTCCATCCCATTCAGTCCCAATCACCGTCCATACACTTTCATCGCGGCACCGCACAGAACCACAGACTGAAACACCGTTAGTACCCATAGCGCACACACAACCCTTTCAATGCGATATCTCCCTACCTTATCAAATCCTCCAGGTCCCGTATCCAAACACACCTTCACGTCCGTACTCAAGAATCAAGACCCCACAAGAAGCAGTAATGAGACAGACAGTTAGGAATCAGATAATAGACACGAACGTCTTCTCGATTCATTCTTGTTACATACCTCTCCATATCTTCCAGTCCGCTCATGCGACACATTCACCCTCCACTGCTTCACGATCCGCCCTCAACACCTCCTGTGCCACAGTCTTCCACACATCGCAACACGACCAAACTGGCACACATTTAGTACACACAGCACACACACAACCATGAAGGTACGATGTACTGTTCTAATGTACTGAAAAGGTTGAAGACTTTCAGTACATTGCAAAAGTGCATCATACCTTTATGGTAGCTTCTGGAGTTTTGACCCATGTTGAATAGGAAATTAAACGTTCCCGTTCCTAATCAACATGGATCGAAAATCTGCAAGCGGTTATTGGACACACAGTTAGTACGCATACGAGAAAGGTAAAAATCTCCTCGATACGTAGTTGTTACATACCCCTCCATTTCTTCCAGTCCTGATAATGCGACACCTTCACGGCCTACCGCTCCACTATCTACCCTCAACGCCCCGCCCTGTGCCACAGTTTCCAATCCAATTCAATGGACGACTCAAAGTTCACTAAGCCAGAAGTGAAACCAAACCCAGCTGTTAGTCATTAGAACCTCGCTAATTAAGTTCAAGAAGCGTCTCGAGTGAGGATTGTAGTACATTTTGCACTCGAATCGCTCTCAGAGCGTAATTGGCGACGTACCTTACGAGCGCGCACATGCATTCATAGCACCGTCGCTCGCTCTCTGTAAATCGTTCGCGTCAAACGAGGTCAGAAAGAACTACATCCCAAAACAACCGTAGATAGAGTGTAAACCGTACCAGTATGTCACTCGCATGATCTGCATAATAGTCTTTCGCACGTTATTCGTACATCGCTTGCATCGAACCAGGTCAGCAAGAAATGAGATCGCAGTAATAGTCGAAACCGTTACGTGTTTCACGTACCTGGATGGAACTCGCATGATCTGGAAGATAATGTGTCGCAGAGCAGGACCATGATCAGAGCTCGCATAACACTGGCCAGGCCCGTGCTATGGTACTTTCTTGACTTATCCAGTGCAGCACTATCTAGGTCTAGTATAGAGTTCACGCCGGCCGCAAAGTATGGGCTCAAAAATTTAGGAATGTTACTATTCCGTTTTTTCACAATTTCTTCCCTCCTCGACGTACTCATATCATATCGTGGTGTACGAAAACCATCCCGTGCATGGAGCCGATTTGATTCTACCTATATTCTCCCCCACACGGTACGGCAACAAGTTCCTACAAGTTTCAACACGGCACCTTAAACCTCCGCTCCCTCACCTCCAACGTTCCAACCACCCGCCTCCTCCTCTCCCCGCTCTATTGCATCATGTACATCTGTTGCTTCCTCCGCTGCGGCTTTCAAACAGACTCTATCGCCTCCCTCGGGCAACATCAGAAACGTTGCAGGCACCGGCATGAACCAAACCCTTTTCTCACTCCTTCAGCCCCCCGCGGTTCCCTCTTACCCCCCGAACGAAACGTCGCCGACTCAGCAGTACCAAACTCTCTCTCTGTTCTCCCTCAAACCGCCGCTCCGATAATGAAGCACTCGCCACTCACGACCCGTATGAAGAACAGTAGCTCGCGCTCTCCATACGTTCTTCTGACGCAGCACATCTAGCTACACCACAACCCCCATTCAATTCTCAGTCGCTCTCCGTAGGTCCCGGTCATGCCCTCTCTCCACCCGCTTCAAGTGATAACATTCACAATCTCGTCACATACATTTTCTCCATCGCCACCAAACTCGGGGCGCTCCGCAGACGAGCTTATCAACATTCTCAGGCTGTCCAACTTTCCCCCCTTTTTTTCCAAACCTCCATCACCTCCGCTTCTGAGTGTCTCAAACTATACTCCAAAATATTTGAGGAGACCGTGAGCTGCATCGGCTTCAACTCCTCCACCATCACGATAAAGACGGTCAGTTCTCTACCACCCTCTATGTCAAGGACCCCATTCAAGTCCTTCAACAATAACATCCCCTAAATCCCATGAGAACGCCTCCTTCCACCCAATTCACCACTCCTTCCGCACTGGAACAGACACATTTGCGCATCCTATGGCCTCCAAACTCGGACGTGAGGTCGTTTCCGCTCTCAAAAAGCACATCGCACACTCTCCCAATCCAGGAGTCATCTGGCATGATCCCACTACTACTGATATAGACTCCTTCATCGGCATGCTTCAACTATACTCCGATAAGTCCTCCATCACGCTGAAAAGCTCCTGTGATGATGTCACATCATAGCGGGCGGTATATTATCGGCTTTTTTTTCGTCCCTACTACTTAGAGGTTCAATGGAATCCTTTGTAATGCGCCTTGTCCTACCAGGTGAGAGTGCTCTTTCATGTCTGCCCAACACTTCTTCGATGACATTGTTTCTCAAATTTCTTGCCCGTGTTTCTTTCGCTCTCGTACGTCTCTCGGCAACATTCTCTTCCAAATTTGCATCATCGATGATTCTTGGCACTTCCTCTAGCCTTGTGTCGTGTAACCGGCCCTCCCACTGAGCTGTGATGTGGTAACACTACTTCGCTCTCTGTCACTTCCGTTATGGTCCTACTAACACCCAGCTTCGGTTCGGTTTTGCCTTCGAAGACCGGAGGGCTGACTTCGAACCAGACTTCTTTCCAGTAAGCCCGACGCGGGGAGCTCGTCGTCAAGTACTTCTTCGGGTCGCGGCAGGCGGAGGGTTTTTGCGCTTAGCTACGAAAATACCATATCGCGGGATTGTTTGGGATCTCTTCGTCTCCCGGTCGTCCGCGTTGCTGGACTTTTGTGGAGCCATGTTTGCGCTTCAGAATCGTGTGAAAAAGAAGGGATTATGTTCGGATTATGGAGTGGGAAAACGGAGGCTTCTGGAGTTCTGCTCGTAGCGTGGGGTGAAAAAGTGGAAGGGGAGAAGCTTTTGAACCCTTGGCAGCAGATGGTTGAGAACTTCAGTGGTTCTTGAGCCCTGAGTGAGCTGTTACATTCCTGTGGCAGACATTCATACCAATTTTCCACATTTCCCATGGCCGTACTTTTCATTGGCTATGTTCCATATACCAGGTCTATCTGTCGGGTCCGTTCATGATAAAAGTTCTCTGTTCCTTGTTCCAGCCTCCTGGGTGTGAGGTGTTCGTTCTGAAGTATTACTTTTGAGGTGGTAGTTCTGATCGCTGTGGAATATTCTTAGTAGCTCTTTGCCTAGCACCACAATGTGTCCTCGTGCCACGTTGTCGATTCTTGCAACAATAGGTTTACTAGAATGACGAATTAATTCAATAAAAGACGCAGTAGTTATGAAATGCACCACAACAGTTTGTACTACGTCAAACTATAAAGAATGGGAGAGTTACAAATACCTCTCCCATGGATGGCTGGGTCCATAGTCCACGTACAGTTCGTCGAGTTCATGAATATCCTTTGTAGCCGTCACCAACAGTAGTCTGTAGCTTGCGAGTGTACCCAATGTGGTAGCTTGGTGCTCAGAGGGCTGTCGAATAATGACGTTTGGTAAGCGGCCTTGGTAAGGCTCCATCTCGGCCAAATCCTTCTCTTCGTTCTCATCTCGGTACGAAGCATCATTGATATAGCCCGATATACAGAAAGGAGCGGGTACTACCCAGGCAATCGCAGTATTGAATTCGGAATCATGGTGAGAAAGCGTGCTGTACATCTGCCCTTTCAGCTTCACTTCCATGCAATACCTCCTGAAACGAGAAACGCTGGCGCCGAGCACTCCGCGTCCGTGTTTCATCTGTGTTTCATTGCGTCGTCTTATGTCATGATATACCAATGTCCCATAGAAGTACCCAACAACCTTTCCTTCCGAGAATGATCTAGTACTGAACACTATACCTTGACTTATGGGGTGTTTGATATTTCTTCCTGTAAAACCATAAACCTTCTGCTTCAGCAGCGAGCAAACTCTGTCATCCATGGTCTCTAATGTGCCTTGGAGATTCAGAGGCCACTCGCGCACCAGTTTCTCCCTTTGCTACGCGATGAGACTCGGTTCTCTCCAAAAAGGTGCGATGTAGGAATTGATATGAAACGGGAAAAATTGGTATGGCGGGAATCCTTTCGGTGCGGTCCATAGATGCCAGATTCTTTGCTTGCCTTCCGGGAACTTTGTCTGTACTAAATAAGAGGCTTGTACGATCTCATTACCGACACTTATTCTTGCGTTGAACTCGTTACGCCAAACCTTCCTCGCATACATCACTACAGCATTGTTCAGCATGGGCGAAGCACTGCTCATCCCTCTCACATCCAATGAAGCGTCGGGGCTCTTCCATCTCCATGCATACCAAGACACCGGAAAATGTTCCACTATAGGGATCAACCACAACATACCGGGGATTTGAGAACCTTGCAATGAGTTCCTTCGGCAGTGCCCTCGGTTTCTGTTTGGGGCGAACCCGAACCGAGTGTATATTGGAACGCTTCTTTACCCTCCGACGGAGTCCTTCACCAGCCTCCAGATGTGGAGCCTGATCGATAATGGAGTAATGCCCGGGGTACTGCGTGGTAACGTAGTTGAAAGTTTTGTAGTTCACCATCACCTTCTGCTCCTCGAACGCGTTTTCATTCCGGACTCCGTGCACGGCGTACTCGGTTGTAGAGAACAACCGTGTTGTGTTCCTTCCGGGGATCTTCAAGGTGTGCGTACGAGATCGAATGAATTGCATCGGTTTGGGGTCGACTAAGAACGAATCTCTTTGCCTCCCCACTGCATTCTCCGATTTGTGCTCACGTAGAATCTCTTCCCAGTCCGCTAACTGTTCGATAGTGCAGAACAATATAAAATGACCGCCAGAGCGAAGCATTGAGGCCATCATTTCTGCAGTATTAACCATATCTTCATCGAGAAGCTCATCATGCTCATTGTTGCGTATACCATATGGTGGGTTCGTGAGTAAGAGTCGAAAATTGCCCTTTAGGGAATTATTGGAAGGGAACAGTGTATCATGAGCCTCCACTATCTCTTCATAACCAACGCGATGCATATAGAACTGTTGCTCCATGTTCTTCTTGACCAGACTGAGAGCCTTCCTCGTCCTTACATCGCCAAAGTCGTGAGGTGGAAGAATACCATCAGTAACATTAGAAAGAGGGTGCGCTCCATCATCATCATCATCCGTGTCTTCTATTACAATGACATCCACTGGACTCCGATCTGCACCGGATGTTTTACCGGATGTTTTACCCAGTGCCTTAGCCGTTGGTCTGGAGGAAATGGTTCTCTGTACCGCAACCGTATCCTCAATCTTCACCGTGACCGTGTTGCTTCCTTCCTGATGTCCTGACAGAGTGGCCATGGGATGCCTGCTGGGAAGTTCTCAGGTTGAGATGGACAAAGCAGTACGAAGAGTAGCCAAATACTCATAGTAGAAAGCATCAAAACGAGATAGTAACCGTGTCCAAAGTTTCCTTTGAAAGCCTTCCAGCAGTTCCCACTTGGTAGTAGCGGACATTTTGTACAGAAATCCGTCTAAGACAACCTTGTTCAAATCGGACAGGAACTCTTTCGACAAATCCCTTAGTTTGGTATCGATATCATCCGAAAGAGTGTGAACCCAAGGCACAGTAGCGTTGACCTCTGTAGTGGGCTTCAATTCGATCCCCAATGTTTTGAACACCAATGCTGGGCTCTATCCAGAAGCACGGGACTCAATTTCGCGAAAGAAAGCGTCGCTTTCTCCATGGCAAGAAACGGTAAAAGCATTTGTTCTGCGTCACGAAATCCAAGATTGGAAGCAAAGGAATCCCATCCTAGACATACCATTTGCACAGCATGACCCATCTGCCTTTTGTGCCCTTGGTTTGACATGACGAAACCATCGACAAACTGCACCTGTCTCCGAGAACCAGTTGCAGTCTTTGCCTTCTTCGCAACTGAGAGTGGCCTCTCCATAGTGATACGCTTCACTATGGATAGATAGAGCAACTGCTGAAAACGAGTAGCAGGCTCAATCCAGAAGGTAGTTTTCTTCGTCTGGTTGGATCCGGGACCATGCTCTTTGAATAAGTCATTCCAGAACACACGCTCCGCAAAAGAATTCATGCCATCCACATTCTCAGCCAAGCTCTATTCAAAAAGATCCCTCAGCCGACGATCCTGACTCCAGTCATCCACATCAATGATACGGACATACTTATAGACCCGACTTCTGAACCTAACATGGGTACATATCTTCACCAGCTCCTGCGGCGTATAGTTTGTGTAAGTGCTCTTCGTTACATCCGTGTGAAATTCCAGTGCACAAGCCAGACTGGCACGGTTTGCGACAGCGTACTCAACGAGAGCCGTGTATCCAACATGACGAGGGGAACCAATGACGGCTCGAGACGCCGCAAACGAGTCTCTCAGCTCTAGAAGTATGCTGAACAAACGGAGGAACCACGTCGCCATAATATCGTTCTCACCGGAGCTAGACTCCGTAGATGCAACGGAAGATGCGGTAGTTGACATCGCTCTGCTGTTAAGACAACGGGGGGCCTGTTTCCGACGGGCGCCATGTAACTCTCACAAGAACTCGCGAAAGGGGAATACACGGTGTCGATGAAACCCGCTGGAAAATTTCTCGAAAGCGTAGAAGACGGTGGTGATGAAACCTTATTCTAAATTGGTATTTAAGCGGGTGTTTGTCGTATGCAGAGGGGTGTGAACAGGTTTGCGAGAGCGGGTGTAGTACGCGGACTTGTGTAGAATCACGTCTAGTAGTGAGCCCCCTGGTGGCCGGATGCCACCTGTCCAGACCGTGGTCTGGAGACTGTGGAACCGAGCACCACACCACGTGTACAGGGGGTTGTGGCGTGCATGCGGCAGATCAGATATGCTCTTATACGACTTAGATTCGCCGTTCTTCGCCTCTGACCGGCTTTAACCACATCATTATCTCTCGTAGCCGCCATCATAGGGCTGCATACAAATCTCCCGTACGCTCTCCGCATCCACTTTCGCTGCTTGCGCTCGAACGCCGACGCCCAACCAAAGAGCGGTTGCATTGCAAGGACGCAAGACTTCCAGACGCCATCGTCATCCATCGCACTCAACAACGAGAGCGTCCGGAGCAACATCCGGATTAGGTATTTCCACTCCCCGTTCTAGTAATACCAATGTAGTAGCGAGCATGAAGTTTTACAGCTCTCACATTCCCTCTCGCCAGAGCGTCCGTCCTGCCTTTCACGTAATGAAGACGACCGTCGCAAGGCGCAAACACCCATAATAGCGCTGCCTTGACGACGCAGCCAACTTGATCGCTGCTGCTGATCTCGGTATGCCTAACGACTGCGTTACATATTGATCGCCGGGCTGGATGTCTGTCTCAGGCGCTCAGTTTTATACGAGCTAGCGCATGTTGCGTGGATTGCACTTTCCCGCTCAACCCGTGTTGATGATGCAGCATCAACACATTTTTTAGCACCCAAACCAAGAGCTGAACACGTCAATGACACGATCTGTACATTCGCAGCCCGCCACTAAACCTGATGAAGGTCCTTCTCAGACTGCTTCCACGACACACAGCCATGATCATAATAACAGTGCAATTGTCATTGATGCTGCAACCACTATCCTCATTCTCGAATGGCTGTGATCTTCCGCATTCCAACTGAACTTCGATTAAACCAAATCCGCGTAAATTGGTTCCTTTTCTCTGAGTAGATACGTATAAACTGCGATGTTAAACCACAAATGTGCTCTGCATAGCTCTACTCAGCTCTACTTTGTACCCTACAACCTCCTTTCCCACCCCCCGTAGGGTGGCGGAGTGGCCAGATTCGACGTGTTCAGACCACGGTCCAGACGGCGGTCTGAACATGTTGCATCCGGCTACCCCAGGAGGGTACCAGACAGAAACCGTGAGGGTTGATCATGTTGTCTGGTATACATCTAAGCCTTCTAGACTATCTCTAACTGCCTGTACCACTCTTTGAAAGTGACGCGAATGTTCACGTGAGCGTTTCACCGAGCTGCACTACAAATCTGCGATACGAACGGGTGCGACACTTTAACCGACAGCGAAGCGTGTACCATGTTCAAACTGAGCGTGTGTGCCGTTTGCTGACGTGAGCAGGACATTATACGATTACCGCTTTGCTCTGCATCCATCTTTATAGGTTTTTGACGAAGGTACACTCAAACACGCTATATAATGGAGCCAACAGGATTGGGGAACCCGGAGATGAGGCGCTCCCGAAAGCCGCAGAAAGTTCGGAACCCCATCCCGCCCCAACTTCGAAGTGCGAAGAAGACAAAAGAAGGAGGGAAGAATAGTAGTGAGCAAGCAAAGAATCCGGAGACGATTATGAGCTCTAACCTGGGGAATGCAAAGCCCGCACCGGGGGAAAAAGTTACGCTTCTTATCGCAGAAAATAGAAGGGACAAGGTCGCAATTGTCACAGCTGACGTGTTGGCCATTGAGTCTGCCGGCGACGGCAAAGACTATCAAAGACAAATGCATTGTCACACACTGGAAGGGAACCCGGGAGAGCATATAGTCGGTATGTGGCGAGCTGATGTATCCAGGGAGCTCCATACACCGTAACGGCATCCATTTAAGTGTGCGGATGAAGACTCCATTCCGAAGATCATTGCGCACTTAATCAAGATGGGTTTCTATGCGTGAGACTTGAACTTCATGGTTTCGGCTGAGACCGTTCAGAACACCACGTCGCAGGTGCTCATTAAGAAGTCAAGGGATACCAATGCAGCGTCCACGACAGGACGGAAACCAGTGCGTATGTCAGAAACACCGAAACTCTCGCGTATACCGAGTTAGAAGCGGTTTCCACCTCACGTAGCCCAGTCCAAAACATCAGGCAAACAACAGGAGAACAAAGGGAGAAGGAAAGTACGGCCCCCAGCGCCTGGGCCTGTGCCTAAAACTCCATCGAAGCAAGACCAGGGTGGTACAGAGATAGAAACTGTACAATTGAGCCTAACTACAAAGAGTGCGGTCTCTGCATTACGGAAGCAACCAACGATGAATGCGCAGTTTGGGTTGTCGAGAAATAGCACTGCTGAAGCGATTGCAATGGCTGGGAATGGCAGTGGAGCTAGGATGGAAGTTGTGGATGTGGATAAAGTGGATGATGATGACGTTGTCTTGGTGAAGGAGAGCTTGGCTGAAAACGTCAATGAACTATTCTATGAAGGTGATGAATTACCTTCGGATGACGTGGATATGAGTCTGGCGACGCCCAGATTCAACTTGGATAATTATGAGTACGAATCGGTGAAGGTGGACATCTACCTAATCGAAATCCCGGACGCAACTGTGAGAGGGACAGTTCGGGAGCATGTTGAGCTCTGAAGGCCGGGATTCGAAGGAAAGGGTTTTCCAGACCCTTAGAACAATGAGTGTTGCTTTTTTGGTCACGGGTAAGTCCGAGAGGGAGATGGTGGAGGGCAATCATTTGAAACTTTCGAGTATCCTCATAGATGGAGCTCATCTTCTTGTGGCACTCAAAGAACTATGTTAGGATGATGCGAAGATAAGGAAAATGTGTAAAGGACTTACCGTTTCCTTACGGAGGAGAAAGGATGGACCAAGGATGAACACGAAGGAGCTTCTGAGCCTGGGTAATGCTTTGAACGATGGACTGAAGCAGGCCCGACTTATGAACTTCGCCGACAAGTCTCATTCCATTGTATCCTTTATAACTGCGATGGTTAGAGAGGAGAAGAAAGTGTTGAACAACATGACAATGACCACTGTAGCGGGTCCCTTAAGTGTATGCGGAATCATGGGCCAGTACCATATCAGGCATCTATCGAGGTTTGCGAATATGGATTTGAAGGTGACTAAGAGTCCTCGATTACTGAAGCATTTAAAAATTTGTGTCGGGAGTGTAATGAAAATGGTATTACATGTATCTCCAGTGATGTGTTCTTTCTATGGATGAGGACAAAACCGATTTCACCCTGTAAGTGTACGAGATCCAGATTGAAGTCACTACGTTTGAGAAACTCAGCTTCGTGAAAATGTTGCGACACAGGCCGCACGCCTGGAAACTGCAGCGACAAAGAAGCTTTGGGGCGGGAAGATATCGAGAAGGGGGGCTTATGGTCGTAAAAAGCTGAAGACGTCCGTCGGAATGGATTTCAATTCGAATGCGGGGCTGTCTGCTACGGCGGGAGGGGGAAAGACGACCATGTTTACGACCCAATTCACTAAACCGGATACTGGGACGTCGCGTTCTAAACGTGATAAGGCGTAGAATGCCGGGAACGACGTTCAGGAAGTTAAAAGGGGCCTGGTTTTAGTGCAGCCAAGTGGTGCGGGGTTGAGAAGAAGCACCAGAAGAAGTTGTCGACGAAGGAAGACGATGAGCGATAACAACCCCAGTCTCAAAAGAAGGCGAAAGTAAGCGAAGTGCCCCGAGATGAAACATTCGTCATCAATCATCTGCCTAAGCTCGGAGGGAAAGGGGTCAAAAGGTTCCTCAAAGCTCACCAAATCTCCTTCAACAGCGATACGGACTCTGATTCAGCTCCGAATGTTGAGACGCGGGGAGACGCGGATCTTTTCGACGACACAGTCCCGGAAATTCTACCCCCGGGTCTGAAGAAAGCAGACGAAGGACCCTACGAGGGGGGATTTCTGGTTCAAATTGTTGAAAGCAGTTCCTACCAACTGGCCTTGAAAGTCCCAGCAAGCTCATCGATGGGGATGTAAGCGTCGAATTTTTGGATTTCTTCAAAAAAATGTTTCGAAGAAGCCCCAGACCTCAGGGTTCCAGAGAATCGAACTAAATGGAGTTCTATAATCAACGTGGACAATGGAAGGTACATGACTACTAGAAGGGGTAGAGTGCACGACATGGAAACTAGACCGTAGACGCATTTGCTTGTGAAGAAGAGGGCGTTGTTAGATGCTCGGCTTGGTCAGATATGTGCGACGCTGGGGCTACAAGACAACAAGCAACCGAATGACAGAATGTATGTACCGAAGATCGGAGGGAGAATCTTATGTACCGGAGCCGCTTGCCAGCGACAGCAACTACATACCGACTTCGAGAACTTGACAAACGAAGACAAGCTGGAGGGGAAAACCCTGGGGTACTTTGTGATGGTCTCCGGAACTGTGTCGTTCCTACTTTGGATATGTGAAGGATCTTACAGTCACTTTGCTGTAACAGCGAAGGCGTTTGAAAGGTTGGCACGAGGAATGGTTGTGAGGAAGTTCTTTGTCCGACCTATGTCTGTGTTTACTGGGAGGGGGAATGCCTTTCATGCAGGTGCGGACACTAAAGATGGAAGGTCTCCGAAAATCCCACTGTTTTGCTACCATATGTATATGGTACCAGGGAAGTGCAGTTTGCCAGATGCAGTTCATCTGAATCACGCGTTTGGACCGACTTTTGTAAAAGAAGGCGACCTAATGGGAATGAACGACAACACAGATGGTTCTGAGGTCGACATAGAATTGGTGGAGGATGAGAAGGACGAGGACGAAGAGGATGAGTTGATGGTCGAGGAAGGGGACAGCGATGAAGAAGACGAGTACTATGAAGTGCAGGGGATGGAGGAAAGGACAGGGGATGGCCGGGAGAACTGAACGAGCGAAGAATTTATGAGTTTATGATAATGTAGTAGACCAGTAGGTATCAAGAGATGTCGCTACAAAGTTTTGTTGTTGTTCAAGATATTGATTTTTGTTTTGTGTAAAAACCTATATCAGAAGTGTTATATATATGCTCCATATGTTTCCACAAAGGGACTTCATTAAGAAGGAGTTAAATGTTTGTTCTTTACCTATTTACTACTAGTAAATATCGTAGTTAATGTCTCAATTATTTCTTAAATAGATGCCGATTCTTGGGTCTAGGATGCTCTCTGAGTGCACACAAGTACCTCTTGAAGCTAACTCGTCGTTCGTGCTTGACGATACCCGCACACAGGAAAAGGGCAACCAATACGGTGTTTGTAAGAAAAGGGGGGATGCCTCTGTACATACGAAAGGCTGGTGGTTCTTGCGACTCAGAAAGCGTGTGGGCGAAGAATACTGGGAGCACTCTGTTCAAAAACATTCTGATGGAGAGCAGTACATCACGGAAAAAGACAGCCTTTTTGAAGGAGTGTAGGACACAACGGATGTAGATACAGAGCCTTTCCCATCAAGTTCTTACGCGACGCGAGAGCCGTGCAACGTTGTTAAAGGTGTTGCCTGTAGAAAAGTATATAGAGAGTGTGCTCACGACGATAGTGAGTAGGCCGAATAGAAAGCCACCTGGAAAAAACGTAATAAAGGCTGTT
This sequence comes from Gracilaria domingensis, assembly GCA_022539475.1. Taxonomy (NCBI): domain Eukaryota; phylum Rhodophyta; class Florideophyceae; order Gracilariales; family Gracilariaceae; genus Gracilaria; species Gracilaria domingensis. The sequence goes on along the minus strand of VCMS01000106.1, from coordinate 113,844 downwards.
CTGGCAGATTCTATAAGATTGGAGAGGGTTGGACGAAGTTGATAGGTCAAGAAAATGGAGAGATTGAGAGCGAAAAGGCCACCGACCGCTATATCCAAGTATTTATTCCTCAATATGGAGGAGGCGCTCGTCATGTGCGAAGTAATCATCGGTCCAAGAGCAAGGGTACCGTACCTTGGGGCATGTAGGGAAAAGGCGAGGTCGAAGAGAATAATTTGTAACATGGTTTTCAGAATGCTATAAAAAATGGTGAAACCTAGCTAAGCATGACGAGAGAAGTGCTTGAATTGAAGCTCTTGGACCAAGACGGGCTTGATGATACCGTAAAGCACACATATGGATACAGTTGACAATGATGCAAATAACACCATTCAAGGTGGCGAAAGCATGCTGAGAGGATTCCGAGAGTAGAATCTTGACTGGTTTATATAGTTCGAAAGCTCTGGGAGAGTTCGAATAGCGTGAGTAAAGGGTGGTTGCTCCAGAATACTTTTGTGACGGGGTGTGTCATGTAGTACTTCATAGAGCTCATTGAGCTCATTATGCAGTTCGCGAGTGATGAGAGTTTGCACCCCACGAATGTGAGCTTCTGCAGCATCTTGGAGCCGTATTGGATTGCTATATTGGGTATTGTCACCTACGGGATCGCGTATACTCCCCTGTAAGAGCAATCGATGAAATACGAGAAAATAATGTGATCGATTGTAATCCAAATGTCTGAGAACAAGGTAGGGAACTAGACGGGAGAGGCGTGGACGATGAGCACGAGATAGAAGACGAGGAGGAGAATATCTAAAGGACATGAACAGTTTATGTTAAGAATGTTCCGTAGTACGAGCATGATGAATGTAGGCTCGAGGGTTACGATAGAATCTGTTAATGTAGAAACGATGGAATTTCCAGTGAAGGGGAGGAAAAAATGGTCGGGCAGGGTAGTTTTGGCAAATGACGTGTATGGAGTTTTTGATTGAAGAGAACGGGATAAGCCCGAACCAAGGAGAGACCGTAGCAGAACGAGGTTTCATCCTTGACGTACTTGGATGCACGGTGTGATCATGCTCGTCGGTGGCCCAACGGAGTGATATACAGTTCAGAGTTTCATCAACGTTATCCAAGGGCTCTGTCATTTCGAAGAAACAAACGAAATCGAGCTCCGGTTCAGATTTGTCTAAGGTCTTGTCCCTGACGCGAAGCAATGCAAATACTTTGCATACCAACGCTGTGGAAAACGTACAGTTGGGAGGGGGTGTTCCGTGCACGAGAACCGTGGAGAACTTAGGCAACTTGGAAGGTCCGAAGGGGGTCGTAGCGAAGATGCGTTCACATAGTTGTACATCGGGCTTTTTCAGTCTTATGCATCGAAGATCCCGATCGTAATCATAGAGAGAGGAGCAGAAGCCGCTAAGAACGTATGCAAAATTAACGACAGTGAGTTTAATGTCGTGAGGGTTCCTCAGCTGTTGAATAGTTTCTACACAAAAGGTGCGGAAGGAGGTGAGAGCGTCGCGAGATATTTGGTTGATGAACTGCAGTGTGGTTTTCGAGAAAAGTTCTGCCAGAGCCGAAGAAGATACATGTGGATGGGATCATAGGTACTTGTCAACTATGATGATGTCAAAGAGTGAGAAGGAGTTATCGTCGCGAACGATGGCCGGAAAGCGGTTGATGGAAAGGCTGCGAGAGTTGAAGGAGACAGAGAATTGATTCCTGACCGAAGGGGATTGCAAATAGCCTGCGACTCTTGAATGGCGTTCACCGTTTCCTTATGAGCTGTAGTTCGCCTTCGAGAAGTTCGACGATAGTGGTTCTTGAAGAGAAGATGAGCATGTTCGCACACCCCTGCATCGCCGAAGTGCAGGCCTCCGTATCGCCGTATGTCTGGAATGATTTGATCAAGGAGGTGGAACTTAAGAGTACGAAAGTTGAAGGCTTGGTACGGGCCGAGAATGGAGACTGTGTGCAACTTGAAGTTCTTGATCATCGTTTCCAACGCATCTATGCGATGCTCAGTCCATTCTGGAGTGGTACTGTAGCGAAGGACGTTGTTGACGAGGTCAAACTAGGATGTGAACACGGTGGTAATAGGGGCGGAGAATTCCTCACCACAACAGCGGTCAAAGAAGGCGCCAATGAAAGGTAAGACTATATCAAGGGAACGGTAGTCTTTGGCTTCCAATACACTCTTGATGCCGTCTGTCGTGAAGAAACCGTTGAGAGATTTTCCCTTTTCGGATGAGGAGAACTCAATTTGAAGTCCGGGTGCCGGATAGTAGAGCTCAATGTCGGCGAAAATGGCGTTGGCGTGGCTTAGAATAGAAGTTCGAATGGTGTTGAAAGACCTCGGGTTTCCCTGAGAACCAACAGAAGTGTGAAGCGAATCGGACTTGAGGCGTTCAATCGAGGCGGGTTTGATGAGTTTGAAGATTCCGAGATGAAATTTATGAAGGGGCTCGAAGGAGAAGATTGAGTAAGGAGTGAGCAACTCGGAAACATTGAGCATAGGGAATGATTCGAGAAAGGACTTGTAGCTGGATAAGGAGGTAGTCTGGAGTAGTTCAACAGCTTCATTTTTCAGGGTCCTTGCCCCTCGGGGTCTGCGGTAGAGCAGAGCCTGTTCAACGCCGGCAAGTAGATCTTGGTGCTTCTTTCTCGTTTCGGAGGTGTGGGATACAGTTCGCTCGTTGAGAATGGCTTTATAGACGTTGAGTTGTGAACGAGGGATAATTCATCTATGAACAGAGCTTGTTTGATTTCGTGCCGTGGAGGACAGCGAGAATGTCCTTTGCTTCGGGATTGTCAGCGCTATAGTTAGCGATGATGGAATGGCAATGACGAAGGACTCCCTTGGCGTCTCTGAAGGGGAAGCCTTTTTTGCATATGTCGTACAGAGGTTTGAGGATAGTTTCCAAGGACTTCTGGACGAGCTCCATGCACACAACGCGAGTTATGTTCGACGACAAGGGGCCAATTTCCAAAGAGTCGGTGTCGGTGGAGGAAGAATCGGGGAAGAAGGATGTAAAGGGAGTGGGAATGTATCCAACGACAGTGTGGTGGTATGTGATACATTTTCTGCGGAAGCAGTCCTTGAAGTTGAGAAACGTAATATGGAGGGGGTATGATGTGACAGAGGAGCTTTTTAGAGTGGTGGAGGACTTAACGGAGTAGAGTTGACGCATGCCGATAAAGGAGTCTATACCAGTAGTGGTGGGATCATGCCAGATGACTCCTTGGTTTGGAGAATGTCCGATGTGTTTTTTCAGAGCGGGAACGACGTTATGTCCGACTTTGGAGTCCATTGGAAGCGCAAATGCGTCGGTTCCTGTACGGGAGGCGTGGTGAATTGGATGAAAGACGGCCTTCTCATGAGATGATAGCCGAAGTTGTTGTTGAAGGACTTGAATGGGGTCCTTGAAATAGAGGGTGGCAGAGTACTGACGGTCGTTTTCGTGAATGGTAGTGGAGGTAAAGCCGATGGAGCTCATGGTATCTTCAAGTATTTTGGATTATAGTTTGAGACACTCAGAAACGGAGGTGATGGGGGTTTGGAAAAGAAAGAGGGGAAAGTTGGACTGCCTGAGAATGTTGATAAGCTCGTCTGCGGAGCGCTTTCCGAGTTTCGTGGCGATGGAGGAAATGCATGTGACGAGATTGTGAACGTTATCACTTGAAGCGGGCGGAGAGAGGGCATGACCGGAACCTACGGAGAGGGACTGAGAATTGAATGGGGGTTGTGGTGTAGCTAGATGCGCTGCGTCAGAAGAACGTACGGAGAGAGCGAGCTGCTGTTCTTCATACGGTTCGTCAGTGGCGAGTGCTACATTATCGGAGGGGCGATTGGAGGGAGAATAGAGAGAGGGTTTGGTACTGCCGAGTCGGCGACGTTTCGTTCGGGGGTGAAGAGGGAACCGCGGGAGGCAGCAGGAGTGAGAGAAGGGTTTGGTTCATGCCGGTGCCTGCAACGTTTCTGATGTTGCGCAAGGGAGGCGATAGAGTGTGTGTGAAAGGCACAGCGGGGGAAGCAACATATTTACATGATGCAGTAGGGCGGGGAGATGAGGGTTGGGGGGGAGGAGGCGGTTGGTTGGAACGTTGGAGGTGAGGAGCGGAGGTCTAAGCTGCAGTGTTGCAACTTGTAGTTGCAACTTGTAGGAAATTGTTGCCGTACCGTGTGGGGGAGAATATAGGGAGATTCGAATCGGCGCCATGCACGTGATGGTTTACGTACATAACGATATGATATGGGAAGGTCTAGGAGGGGAGGGAGTGTGAAAAACTGAAAACATTCCTAAATTTTTGAGCCAATACTTTACGGTCGTCGTGAACTCTACGCTAGATGTAGATAGTGCTGCACTGGAGAAGTCAAGAAAGTGCAATGGGATGGGCCTGACCAGTGTTATGTGAGCTCTGATCATGGCTCTTCTCTGCAACACATTATCTTCCAGATCATGCGAGTTCCCTACAGGTACGTGAAACACGTAACGGTTTAGACTCTTACTGCGATCTTATTTGTTACTGACCTAGTTAGATGCCAGCGATGTACGAATAACGAGCGAAAGACTACTATGCAGATTATGCGAGTGACATACTGGTACAGTTTACACTCTATCTACGGTTTTTATGGATCTAGTTCTTGCTGACCCCGTTTGACGCGAGCGATTTACGGAGAGCGAGCAAAGGTTTTAGGAATGCATGTGCGCGTTCGTAAGGTACGCCGCCAATTACGCTCTTAGAGCGGTTCGAGTGAGAAATGTACTACAAATCTCCCTGGAGACGCTTGTAGAACTCAATTAGCGAGGTTCGAATGACTAACAGCTGGGTTTGGTTTTACTTCTGGCTTAGTGAACTTTAGGTCGTCCATTGAATTGGATTGGAAACTGGGGCACAGGGGGTGCGTTGATGGTAGATGGTGGAGCGGTAGACTGTGAAGGTGTCACATTATCAGGGCTGGAAGACATAGAGAGGTATGTAACAATAACTTATCGAGGAGAGTTTTACCTTTGTTGTATATGTACTAACTGTGTGTCCAATTACTGCTTGCAGATTTTCGATCCATGTTAAATAGGAACGGGCACGTTCACTTTGGTATTCAACATGGGTCAAAACTCTAGAAGACATGGATCGTGAAGCAATGGAGGGTGAATGTGCCGCATTAAGAGGCTTTGAGGGTAGATTGTGAAGCAGTGGAGGGTGAATGTGTCTCATGAGCGGACTGTAAGACATGGAGAAGTATGTAACACGAATGAATCAAGAAGTTCGTGTGTGTTATCTGATTGCTAACTGTGTGTCTCCTTGCTGCTTCTTGCGCAGTCTTGATTTTTGAATAGGGACGTGAAGGTGTGTTTGGATACGTTAACTGGAGCATTTGAAAAGGTAGGGAGATATCGCATTGAAAGGGTTGTGTGTGCGCTACGGGTACTAACTGTGTTTCAGTGTGTGTATCTGTGCGGTGCCGCGATGAAAGTGTGTGGACGGTGATTGGGACTCAAACAAATGGAAAGGTAAGAGTTGCAGGTATCGAAGAGACGTGTCTTGGTTGTTTTGAGTATGGCTACTAATCTGCTGCTTCTTGCGGAGTCTTGATTCTTGAATAGGAACGTGAAGGTGATTTTGGATACGATAACTGGAGGATTTGAAAAGGTAGGTAGATATCGCATTGAAAGGCTTATGTGTGCGCTGTGGGTACTATCTGTGTTTCAGTGTGTGTTTCTGTGCCGTTCTGCGATGCAACTCTGTGGATTGTGATTGGGACTCAAAGAGATGGAGAGGTAAGAGGTTCAGGTATCGAAGAGACGTTTCTTGGTTGGTTTGAGTATGGCTACTAACTTTGCGTCCGTTTACGGCTTTCTGCGGTGATGCGATTGAGGTATATGGACTGTGCGAAGGAAGAGGTTACATGCAACAGCGGATGAAGAAGTTGTGAAGATGAGTTCTGGGTTTGCTCATGGTGTTATGAGGATATGCGGTTGCGGTGGTGATGCTCATGGGTACTGCAGCAAATGTATGTTCCAGCCGTAGTATTCTCGGAGGCTGGCTGCGTTCGATCCAGACTGTTCCTCTCTCTGGGCTTCCCATGTGGTCTGTTGGTGGACCACCCGAATGGTCCCACTCACCTAGAGAACTTGCAAAAGTGGAGGACTGGAAGTACGGTTCTGCCATCTTTCATACTTGCTAGTTTTTGATGTCTAGTATCAAAAGCATAGCATACTTTAGCATACCTCAAAATCATTCATTAGTCCTAGTTTTCTCTAGTCTTTCCTCCGAATGGAAACTACAGAAAGTGCAATTTAACATATGAAAAACTAGCATTTCGAAACTAGCATTTTCGGACTGGAAAATTGCAAAACGGGAACACAGACGGTGATATAAGTAAGGAATAAGGTAAAGGAATAAGGTACATGGATGATGATGAATTGGTAACAGGAAGAGGGGAGGCCGTTGAAAACGGGTAAATTGGACTAGGATTTATGAAATTGTTTTTGAAAAACAATGCTTCACAGGGATCAGAACGGGTGCTGGGCAGTGGTGGTAAAAGCGCGTACATACAGGACAGGTTTTTCGTGCCGTGGTAGTTTCACGGAGCGCATACGCACGGATAGAGTTTCGTCTTCTCCCGTTTCTGATCCCTTCTGTCTCCGTTCCCCTCCGTTCCCGTTCCCGTCGGTTTCCTCCCTTTTCGTTTCTTTTCACTTCTTCCTTCCGATACGTTCCAATTCATTGAAATCCGATTATGAGCGGCAAGTCTCATTCGAACGCGAAGTGGCCGTGAGATCCTTGCGATGGGGAGAGGTCGCATAAGAAGATTAAGAGAATTTTTGCCGAGGAAGATGAGGAAGAGGACAAAGATGAGCTGTACTGGTGGTCGATGGCGATGCTGGGGTGCGCAGTGGCGATGAGGACCCGCATTGGTGAGGACGTGCGTCGACTGACGAAGAAGGTCACAAGATTTGTTGCTAGGGAGCTGAAGGGATTGAAGAACGGGCAAAAGGCGTTTATGGGTCGAGTGCAGGAGCTGGAGGTGAAGCTGAAGGAATTCATTGAGAAGCGGGAGGATGTAAGTGAAGTCCGAGGTACTCCGGTGACTCCTACGCTGAGGATTATGAACGGCATCGGGGTCGGGGTCGGGGTCGATGGGGCTAGTGTGCATGCTGATGAGAACGCGAGGAACTTTGTGCCGGCGACGGAGAGTTTGGGTGAAGATGAAATTGTTGCGGGTAATGGAGGAAGGAAGAGGGGCCGAAAGAGAAAGTACGGGGAGAAGAGGCCAATCGTGGGGAGGAAGCTAGACGTGGAGAAGGATGAAGTAAAGCCGAAGGTTGGAAAGGAGACGAAGGAGAAGATGGAGAAGAAGAAGAATACTACTAGGGTTGGGTTCAGGTCTGTTCCGAAGCCGGTGTGGAAGTGAAGCAGCGTTGTGGGATATTAGAAGAAGTGGAGCTGGGAGGATGTAGAGGAAGAGGAAAAGGAGGAGGAAGGGGGCGATGATATGGCTACAGGGTTTGGGCCGTTGTCTTTTGCAGATGCGGAGATAGAGGAGGGTGGTGGCGGTGGACTGTTGTAAGTAGGATGCAACTTGAAGTGGTATGGGGGTGGCGAGATGCATGCGCGGGGTTCCATAAGGTGAATGTTGTACTAGACAGTGGTAGTAATGATGACTATTCTAAAGTATTTGCAGAAAATTAACGAACGTAAATATGGCGGCACAGGTGGACATCACATGATGTTCTCACATGACGACGAATAATACATGTGATACTTTCATTTCGTGAACATATACTAGCAATCGTGGCGTACGTCAACTGTTCTGCATTAAATGCAGAAAAAGCTCTAGTACATGAAAGGGTAGTATACATAAGATTGAAATTAATTGCTTGCAAATAGCCCCATACCCAATTTTTGCAGATATTTTGACTAATTTCGTCCGACAATCGTGTTCCAGTGCACTCAACTAGCAAAAAGAGAACACAGATGAGCCAATACAAAGCGTGATAGACACTTTGTAAATCATCCTCAGTCAATAGCTCAGACAGATGTCCTGCAGCCACGTGATTCGCTCTCAGCCATGACCCCCCATTGGCAATGTGATTCTGTCCCACCTATCGGCTTGAACAGACAACCGTCAAGTTACACCATGCTGGTTATTCACCTCCACCATACGGTTCTCCCTTCGCCAGTTAGCTTTCCTCTTCCGGAAGCTCTTCTGGATTCTCATCATCGAAACCCGGCGCGTTTCCGCTTCACTTTCCTCCATTTCTTCATTATCGACAAACGCGCTCTCGTCCTCCTCCATCACCATCAGCTTAACCCCCCTCTTGCTCATAACATTTTCGTTTATTTCCCTCATAAGGTCATCGACGTTCATCTTCCGAAACAAGTCCACAAACTTGGATAGAAGAGAAAATTTGCGCTTCTTACGGGGGGCTTGGAATGGCTGTATCTTTTCGTCAGACTCCATCTCCTTCTCTATTTCTTATAAAGGATGAAGAGCACCTCCTTTAGCTTTCACCCACTTCTGTAACCCTCTTTTTCCGGGGCCGGAGTTGGTGCTCCACTTAGCTGCCACTTTCAGCATTCTTCGCACACCCGGGGGTCCAGCATCTCCCCCTAAATCAACCACGAACCCATCATCATCATCAGCTTTCTCTTTGTTCTTTGTGGTTCTCGAAGATGGTGGCTGAGCACTTCTAGAACCAGGCTTCGTTTTGGAAGCTGTAAAACTTTGAATGCCGAAGAAAAAACGAGACCTATTTCTTACCATATTGGCGCTTCGCTGGATCGATTCTTCGCGAACAGCTCGACGAGGAAGGATCCTTAGATTGACAGACAGCCTGCCCGAAAACAAACTCTGAAACCGGAATCAGAGGACTACTATCTCCATAAATTCTGCACGCTTTCTTGAAGAAGTCCTCAAGGATCAGCTTCTTTTCAGCACCGACCGTAGGGGCAGCCCGATATATTGCAAGTGCCCTACCGAAAAAAAATGTGCGCACATCTTCGAATATGACCCAAGCATAGTTCCATAGTTCTTGGGATCTTTCACCACAAGATGGCGTATGAATTCCATAACGTACCAAAACTCGTGAGCTTCCAGTTTGTATAACTCTGTGTATGAGAAGTGAGTGAGTCCTATCTCTGAATTATGCTCGCACATGTGCTCAAACCTCTCTACCATACCAGGAGTATTCACGAGCTTTAAAGCAAGGTCTGCATACCACACGTACTGCTTCTTCTCAGCGTCCGATACCACATTACTGCTTTGCAGCCATTGTGCAACTTGTTCAAAGTCGAGTTCTGACGCAGATATTGAATGTGCACATTCAAGAATCTTAATGAGACTCACAGTACAGTGAACTTTGTCTGCAAACCTCATCTTCAACAAAGCATCACTCTCCTCATTGAGGACTGCGCAAAGCCTCAACACCTTGCTCGCCCTGACATGCTGCCCATCCGTTCTTCTTCAAAGCATGACTCTCACACTCTTGGTTATAGTCTTCCATCGACGGACCTTTTAATGCTCTAGAATATGCAGCAATGACATCAAACGGTGGTGTCCATCCACTAGAACGCAGTCAGTCTACAAACACTGTGTCTTCATCAGTCAACGCATTCTTCATGTCAATCTCACGAACAACTGTCACACGCATCAGCCCAAACGCACCAAGCAGTCCACGCTTCCTAAAGTTCTCAATTAACCCAGGCAAAAGTCGTTAAGGGAAACCTAAAATGGTTTTCAGTAGACTTAGAGAGAAGATGACGGGTGTGGTAAGGTAATATGACCAACGTCATTGAAAATAATTAAGTTTTTGTTTCACTTACATTTCCATGACTGTGATTTTCTGAAGAAATTAAACTCCTCGAAAGTGCCCTTACATTTTATTTAAAGACATCAATTTCATTTACCGCCTCATGATGATTCGATGACAACATGTTTTGCTAGGATAAGTCTCCCTTCTGACTTTCACTGATACCACGGAAGGTCTGCTCGGGTTTCTTTATGCGGGTGATATCGATTGTTACTGCCCTCTGAGTGTAGTCGGTGAGGTCCATAGAGCTAATATTGAGGTCCAAGATACTCTTCTTACGCTTCATTCGCGTCCTCTTTGGTCTCTTCACCTCCGCAACCTCTTCATCCGAGCTGCCGATGACATGAATGTTCTCCTTCACATTGCCCAATTCAGCAGTCGAGTCATGCTGAGGCTCACGCTCCACTGGACCTGCAACAGAAACGGGATGTGCTCCCGCTGTTGTTGATTACGGTCCTCACGCTGAGAGGCACGGCGAGGTCTGAACATTTCCCTATCCCATGCGTACGTCCCAGATCTAAGTATATCACCCAACGTCGCAGGGGGTCCCTCGACCGCTCCAAACGTATAGGGATAGGGTAGACTTTCATCACCTATGATTTCAGTGAGATGAATCACGACACAATCGGCTTCCAGCTCAGACCCGTAAAGGGATGTCTTCAAACTGCCATTATCGTCAAACGTAGTCGAATGGCGAGCAACCTCTTTGGCCACGTTTTCTACAACGACGAGAAAATCCACCGCCAAACCAGGAATTATCTGTTCGCCAGACTGGGATACCTTTCCCGTGGTGATCGTGCGGCGAAACCTGCGGCGCGCGTTGACCATGGTATGTTACAGATTCTGAGTAACGATGCTGAGGTATGTGTTTCAATTGCTTCTGCGCACGACTTACAATAGACACCCCGGCTTTTGGCAGCTTCTTCCAATGCACTGTGCCAGCAGAGAATTAACCTGATAATAACACCTCAGGTACGCTAAGGGTCAGCGTTATAACAAGAATACCCGTAAGACGTTAAGGATCCTCTCGCAAGAACTTAGTTTGAATACAACTGTTAACGCGAGTTCTTGTTCAAGTACTTGAACATGGCTTCATTTGTATTACATACGTTCGTTCATGTCCATTCGCGTGTAATGCCCTTTTTGATATCCCTCGTACGGGAAACGGAACATGAAATAAGATTGTTGAATTTTCCAACCCGCGGTCCGAATGTGCCCTGACCGCCAGGGCGGGCGCCAAGGCGAGCTGGGCACCCCCCTGAACCGGTGCGATTTGCGGGGTGCCCAACTCGTCGGAGCGCCCGCCCTGGCAGCCAGGGCAATTTCGGACCGCGGATGGGCGCAATGAACGGTTGAGTACAAGTTGTTCTCGAAGCCTTACACGTTCCGAGATAGATCATCTCAGTAGGCTTCTATTTAGACCTAACAGTTAGTTTTTGTTGAGTTTAGCGGTTGTTCAGCACATATTGCGTTTTCATCGCTGGCGTTCGTATAAGCGGGGTGTTTCACACCTATTGAGGCTCAAGTAATACCGTTCTTTCTTTACGTCCGCTCCTCTTTGCGCAGAAAGCGAGTTAAACATCTCAGCCTAAACGTGACTACATCGTAAAGGACAATACGCACACAGACACCATGCTTCGTTTCTATCGAACGGCTAACCTCTTTTTTGCGTTAGGAGACGAATACGGCAATGAGTTGGACGCCAGTTCGAAGCCTAGAGATCCTCGTTACCACGCTATTGTGCAGTATGCCGCCGAGAAGCACGAACATCTGGATGTGGCACGAGAGTTCCTTCAGCATGAAATACAGTCCCGGAACGTTAGGAACTTCACCGTGAAAGATCTAAGAGACTGTGTTGTTGGAAGGAAACCTTTGGAGCAGGTGTACATCGTATGCAGGCTACCGGATATTACGGATGACAGTTCAGATACTCGTACGAGAGATTTCTTCATGATGCTTTCCAGGTCCGCTGAAAGCCTACCGAGTCGTTGTTATTTGACTACGTTCATCAGGGCGATCTCCTATTCTGTGAAGAACCAGCCGGACTCCTTTTTCAGAACAATTCTTCGACCAACTCGCTTCGGTCTTCTTTTATATCTTTCAAGCTTTCTACACATATGGAGAAAAAAGGAAACCGCGAAGAGCAAAAAAACGTGTGGCGAAGGGTGCTGTTCGTAGTACAATCCTCGAGTCGTTTAGTAACTTTGGAAACAATACATGTCAACGTACTGGATTTGCTGTGGAGAGAACGATGCATGTTTGGGACGTCGAGAGTATGTTATACCTGTACATACTGTCGGACGCGAAGAATATGATGTGCAAAGTGTTGTAGAACCGGTTTATTGTATACTGCTCTGTCTCTTGTCGGTATCCCTATCTCTAGTAGTAGCATCTTGTAGCTCCACCACTGGAGAAACCATCGACTGCAATATCCCTTGCTCCTTCATACTCCTCAAAAGGGCTTCAACGTAGAGTTAACTTACTACATGGAGTAAATTGGGCGAAATGTCTACGAGATTGATGTCAGCAGTAACGACAGCCATCCAGTAGTGATTGAGGTTCACCTTTGGGACCTTCTGATGAATTCGTCTGTACATCTTGCTCCGAATAGGTTTCCCTTGTGCTCCAAACCGCTCGCCAGAAAGACTTTAACGTTCCATTCTTGCAGACAGAAGCACAACTTCATCGTGCTGCTGCTCCACAATTTGTAGTGCAGCTTGGGGTGGAGATAGAACAGCTTTTTGTGTGAATTGCTCATCCGCGTCTGGAAAAGGACCTTGTATGATCTCATCTTCCTCTTCTTGCACAGCTGTCCTGTGCTGAACCGTCTGTTTCGAGGCAGAAGATCCCTTTGTGTCCACGGTCTGATTCATCGCAGGAGATGCCCTTCTCGACCCAGTGGGCTTCGTAGCGGAGGTGTACTTTGTTCAGCCTATCCGCTTCGTAGCTGGGGATTATCTCGTCTCTGTAGTCTGTATCGTAACAGACGACGGACCTGTCTGCGTCGGTGCAACTGAAATGCTACCTCTCGGTGTTCATAAACTTCGAATTGGCTCCGTGCGGCTTGTCAGAGTCATCACCTCACTCATTGCGCTCACAGTTCGTTACTTAGACCCTGGGATGCTGGCTGCCACGAGTTCCATCATTTTCTCATCCCAAGGAGCGGCCATCCGGGGATCCTGGATGTATTGTGGAAGATCGAGGCCCTCCGCACGGTAAGGGTAGAACGTTTGACCGCTTCGACTGATGAGAGTATTATGAACCACCACAAGACCTGGGTCTAATTGCTTCTCGTTCAACTCGCGGCGTAAAACACTTACAATTCCATGAAACAACGCTTCCCTGACTATCACCTTTCCTTCGTTCTCAATATCCATCTGCGGAGAAACCTGCATTCCACCTTGCAATGATCGAGTACTCCGTCGTGTGCGAGGAATCACGCCTGCGTACGATTTCGAACACGAGTTGGCTTCATGTCGAACAGCTGTTGCAGTAAAAGATGTATATCAAGAATACCGTCGCTCTGGACGATACAAGAACGGTGGCAAGCCTTTAAATAGCGATTTACCCTGGAAATCCTCGTTTTCGGCAGCTCCTCCCAGCGCACTGCCTGTCTCGTTCGTGTCCTGTCCGTGGCCGCTCGCACGCTGATTGTACGCATTAAAGTGGTGCCGTACGCGCAACGATCACTCATGCGAGCAATGGTAGCGCTCTCTAATCGTGCTCTTCAAGTGCTCACAATACTAGCATAGTAGTTAAAAGTACACTCATACATGTACAGCCGACTCCCGCCAATACACGTGGAAAGCGGCGTTAGCGTACTGGCCGGCGGGTGTAGCGAAGTCACTGCGGGAAGTACCGGGGGGTGTATTTTGGGAGGTCTAAGGACGGTGCCATAATGTGGCCAGAACGTGCCCGCGGGCGGAGTGAGGGATTGGTCGTGTTAGGGTAGGTACCCTAACACGACCGGACCCCCCGCCCGCGGGTAGGTTCTGGCCACATTCTGGCGCCTTCCGGAGACTTCCCAAAACGCGCCCCCTGGCACTTCTCGCACCCACCGCGTCACCTGTGCGCGCCAGCCCGTCTTCTCTATCCTCCAAACGCTCTCTAATTCCCACGCGCACCACACCTACTCTCTCTGCGATCACCATATCCCTTCCGACGAGCTACACCTCACTGAATCAGTGGCCGAATCTGTACCATTCAATGGTTTCCACCTGTTCTACAGGCTGCAGCATGGATGTAAACCACTCAATGGTAGACTGAGAGGGTTACTCAGCGAGCAGGGCACTACTCTGTTCGCTGAGTAGCCTGGTACAGTAGTCCCCATTCCTGTCTTGATCAAGGCCACCTGCAGTATATGCACCAGGCAGTTGCAATTTTGCAGCATAACACTTGACCGGGGAGCGCGCCAGGGAGGTGCCCCACTACAGAATCTCCGGGAGCAGACGAGGCGCGATAGAGGCTGCGAACTGTGACGCTTTGTGTTTGTGGCACAATGGTGGTACGACGAGAGGGAGAGAACGTACAGAAGGGTGTGAAGCGCGTTTGCAACTCCCTTCACACCCTGTTGTCAGCAGCCCTCGGTGTCGTGGGTTCGGAGTGAGGCTGTTGTCGCGCGCGGTGGCTGGCGAGCACAGCGGCTGCCCTTCGATGGGCTGCATGCCCGTAACGAACTTATGGCTCCAGGATGAAACTGCGTCGTTTGCAGTCGATGACTGGCGTAAAGATTAGTTTACTGAAATATAAAAGTTGTTTCATAGCTTACCACAAGACTAGACAAGACTACTTTCGATGGCGCCCTGAAGTATTGCTGCGCCAGGGGAGCCCTCCGTGCCTGCGCATGCCATCGCCATCGGCGGTGCATCCAGTGCGTCAGCCCCCGTCGTCGAACACGGCGCAGAATGCATGCAGTCCCCCACATCCTTGACACTCGACACCACCCTCTTCTCTCCAGCACTTGTGGTGCGCGTGGGAATTAGGGAGCGTTTGGAGGATGAAGAAGACGGTTTGGTGCGCTGAAATGACGCGGTGGTTGCGAGAAGTGCCAGTTGGTGTGTTTTGAGAGGTTCCGGGAAGATGCCAGAATGTGGCCAGAACGTGCCCGCGGGTGGGGAGGCGGGATCCGTCGTGTTAGGGTAGATACCCTAACACGACTGAAATACCCTGCCCGCGGGCACGTTCTGGCCGATTTTTTGAAAAATGTGCGATTTTATGCCCGCGGGCCGTGGGTCCGGTCGTGTTAGAGTACCAACCCTAACACGACCGGCGCCCCCTCCCCCCGCGCCCGCGGGCACGTTCTGGGCACATTCTGGAACCCTCCGGAGACCTCCCAAAACACGCCCCCTCGCACTTTCTGCAGTGATTTCGCTGCACACGCCGAGCACATATATCAAACTAGACAAAACTAGCGCTTCACATCCACTTGATCGGCGACTATTAGCACAATACGCGACCTTTGCAATAGCTCCGAATCGCGACGTGGCTGACACGCGACGCTATCGCACCCGCTCAAAGCGACTCGGATACCGACCTCAGAAGCGAGCGTACACGGACACGGACGAGACTGGCAGTGCGCTGGGAGGAGCTGCCGAAAGCGGGGCTGCACAGCATAAGTCGCCATTAAAAGGCTCGCCTCCGTTGCTTGCGTTGAAACGATGGATTCCAGCGATGATGGAGAAGAGATACATACTATGGAGATGAGTGCTCCGCCTCCGGCTTTCCATGTATATGTCAGACTTTTCTTGGTTCTTCGCGATGCGTTGGCAAACAGCAATGAATGCCCTGATCGGCCACGAGACGTCGGGTTTAGAGGGCTAATAGAGTTCTGCGCCGGGACCTATAGGGATATTCCGGAGGCAAGGAAGATGTTTGAGGAGACCACTAACTCCAAGAACCTGCAGAACTTGACACTGCAACAGCTGCGAAAGAGTGTTGTGAATAACAAACCTGTGGAGCAACGATATCTTGTAACGAAGCTTCTTGACAAGAAGGACGGGGATGAAGACCAGAAACTCCGCGATTATTTCCTTCTCTCTATGGATATGTGTATTTACCTACCGGTGCGATGCCTGGTTGCTTATTTCATGAACAAGAATAAGCAGGTTTGGAACAAAACAGTGTTTATCCCATCAACAGCTGTGAATCAATTCAAAATCGTTATGTACTTATCATACCTCGGCCACATAGTGGGAGAGAACGACAACATCAGAAGGATAAAGATGACACAAGCGAAAAAGAAACGAAAAGTGAGCCATGCTCCATCTGTGTACATAGCCACTTTTACGACGTTTTCCAAAGAAGACTGTGATCAACTGGGATTTGCCATCAGCGAGGTCGTATGGGCATGGAGTTCTTTTGCGGATCATCTTGGATATACGAACGCTCAGCACATGGTGAAACTATACATTTACATAAATATGCAGACGTTGGAGTATACAGCACTAGTGACACGGGAGTCTGGTTATGCCCCGCCAACCCAGAGTACTCGAATCAACACACGAATGTGCCACAGAGCAGTACTAGTGGATCGGTGGAGATCTTGAGCGATGAATGCGATACAAACCTCCGAATACTGGCTAAGGGTTCTTTCACAGACCTCGAAACCATATGCACCCAGGATAGTCTTTATAGCTTGCGGGTTGATCAGATGACGAACTGAATGGAATTTTCAGAGATACGAATGGATACCGTATCTGGTTCTGATTCTAGTGAGTTGCTTGCACGATTTCAGAAGTTTTCGGACTTGCTATGGAAGCCGATACAGGATATGCGTCATGCGGGAGGGTTCAATATGGGCATTCACGCAAAACCCGATATTGAACTGACTAAACCTCCTAAGACTTCCGGTAGTGCCGAACCTTCTTCGACCAAATCTGCCCCAAGCCTACCTTGTCGAAAATATATGGACTTCGTGAGCTCCGATAGCGACGACTTCGAGAAGCCGGTGCATCGTGCGGAGCATTAATCTCCCGTTGCTGGGTCCAACATCCAGAAGACTGGTATTGAGCCGCCCATGAAGGAGATATCCAGTCTCCTTCGAATGAATATGATCAAGGTCTGGAAGGAGATGATAAAGTCGCACTTTGTAGCGTACAACTGTTACATGAAGAACCTGAGGCACACACATGAGACGTTTGTGAATCAGAGTGAGATTTTATGGGTTTAGGCACAGCTTATCCTAACAGACCCTCCCTTTAACACTTGAAGCAAGTGGAGCAAACGGAATAGTGCTCACGATGTCCTCAGTGAGAATGGCATGATCAATACGGCAGACTTAAAAAGTTCCGCGCTTCGGTCGTGTAGGCACTTCATTATATTCTGTGGCGTGGCACAGTTTCATGCTTGACACAGGATACTCTCAGAAACGGCGAGTACGAGAGATGATAGTGGAAGCGAAGGTAAGCCAGAACGCATGCCTTCGTTTGAAGAAGATAGCAATCCACTGGTCTTCATCCGGGATCGAAGTAGTGTTGGCGGGAATCTACGGAAGTTTGGGATACAGCCCGTGACGGAGCACGGCGTTTATGTGGTAGATCATGGATTGCGAGCATCGGAGAAAGCCATTCTTACTCCATTTGAGGAGATCAATTTCATTCCTTCTAATTTCCCGGCAATTACGAATGTAATTGACCGCGTGCCGAAAACGAGAGAGGGGAGTGGCTGACATGGAAGGTACATGAGCCTGGTAGTTTAGTAGCAAGTACGCAGAACATAACACCGGAGCAGAAGTCCAGGGAGTTGATGAAAGAGTTGATATGTCGGTTCACAAGACCGAATGATCTTTTCTTGGAAATATTCGCGGGAACGATTTCTACGGGTATGGCGTGCCTATTGCTGACAAGCATAGCACGTTCTTGGGGTGCGAGAGCAATACGCCATGTTTCAGCCATGCGAATCACGAAATAACGACTCTTATGGCCGAAGTTCTTCGTGGGGGGAAGAATGACATCGTGGTTGAACAGCAGGTGGTGGAAGCTGCGTCAACGAGTTATAGACGGGTTCCAAATCGGGGCCGAACTCGGCTTGAATGGGAGCCTCCATTTGGATACCTCCAGTACCAAGTGATGCCTGCACATATTACACAGTTCCGAGCAAGATACTGGAAGGACTGGGGGTTTGTCGACAAATGTGGGCAGCATACTGTCGATCTTTGGGACCAGTAGTACCGAGGAGCTCTGAATCTAATGGATATGCATATGCTGGATTGACAGCAATCGCTATCGCTTACATGTGGCATCTTCTAAGATTCGACATCCCCGTGCTGGTAGGGGGGTGTTGACGGAACATAGGATATTGGCTCGGGAAACTAACTGTCATTCTTGTGGAACTTTGGTACACACGGATCTGGCGAACCGGAATGAAAGACACTCAACGTATGGAGGTGGCTGTCTAGGAGCAACTGCTGTTCGGTACAAGTCGTTTTCCATGATGATCACTGTGACTGTTTCGGAGTTTCTGCACCTGAGGAACAGGCCAGGACAAGCTCAGGATAGAAAGGAGAGCGAAGTCTACATTATCCCGGCGCCTTTTCGTATCGAGGGCTACATTAAAGACCCCGGATATCATGCCGGGGATCCCGATTTATCGCAGCCACGTTCCAACAGGACTCGAAGTGCCAATGTGCAGATGGTGGAAGCGAAGTGCGTGATACGGTTTAAGTCCGACCTTTCTAACTACACTCTAGTTCGTTGTAGATCAGTAAGAGATATGGAGAGGGACAAGGAGTTGTATTTCAACTACGGACAGCAGTACGCCTGGGAATGGGCTCTGACATTGGAGCAATAGATGATTGCAGTACCGAATCAATATGCTTCTGAATGTTGTAGCTGCCTGGAATCCGCATTGAACGCTGGAGCTCTTCATCTATTCGTAACGGCGATATTTGCGAACATTGCGCACCTCAAGTTCCAAAACTCAGGGTCTACGGAGTCTCTCGGAATATCTGAAACATGAACTCCCCACTTCTCCAACTATTTCGTTTCCTTACCCTGTTTATCTCCACATCATAGGTGTAACGCCGAGAAAGCGAAAAAGTACGCAGCGGAACAAGGCTGTACAGCAGAATAGAAGAGCATCAGATGATACGAATCAGACTACAAGCACCGAACGTTCTAAACGGAAATCGTCCACGACGAATGAGAAAGTCAGTGGGCGTCTTTCTGCAGTATCCTCTCGCCTATCTATCGGGAGTGCCTCAATCATTCGTGGATGAGCGAACGATGTCGTTCTGTCAACTGCCGATAATGTAAATCGTGCATCTGTGTCTGCTCCCCAAGAGGAGGAGGTAATTCGGCCCAGCGGGTCAAGACAGGAGGGCATGACAACTGAAACTGAAGAGGTTCGTATTACACCAAAAACTTCACGTCCCCCGAGGATATCGAAGACCGGAGCTACTGGGGGGCTCGTTAGGGCGCGCAGTGTATCTGGACAACAAAGGACAATGATCAAAAGTCGTGAGAACCTTAATTTATTAAGATCGTCACGTCCCTCCCTTTCTTCTGAAACTAAGGTCGCTATGAATCGTACGTCTGTCTCTTGCAGATGCTAGTTTTTGGCGAGGGTCGTCCAGATATTGGCAAGGGTCGTCCAGTAAATTTTTTGAAAAAATATCGAGATCAATTATTTCAAAATTTGCAGATAATTGCTTGGGTCGTCCAGAATCGCTGTGCAGTAAATACTGGTGGATTTTCCACTCATGCTAGTTCTTTAGTCGAGGGCTACCTGAACGGTATTTTGCGAAGTCTAGGTTCAGTTTCCATTAAGGTGCACATTACACGATACCTTCTGCGGAATGATACCCTGCAACGCATGGAATACTGGTGCTAGTACAGATGATGCCCATTATGAAATCATACCGTTTTATTCGTATCTATTCTTCTATCGACCGCTTTTGCGAACCACTACTTTGCTATATTACATGTACCATTTCCCCATGATGGAGCGGGTGTAGGTGCAATCTGCGGCAGATGCCGCAGACTGCACCTCCACCATAGTGCTGTATCGGTAGAACAAATACGCACTCCGAGAGGATGAGGCGCGAAGCGCCTCATCCTCTCCGTTCCTCATGTAGGGAACCATGCCCAGATGCATGGTTCCCTACTTGAGGAACCTGCACCTGCAACTCGTGAGCTACGTCCGCATCAAAAGTCATTTACCTGTATACGCAAGCAGAAAGTATCCATAAGTTAGTCAATTCTCCGTTGGATGCATTTGAAATGCGATGGAACCTACCATTGATGAACCAAAACAGAAACGTTGCGCTAGAGAAGTCGAGGGACCTAGTAACTCGCAAAAGAATGAAGAAGAAGGAAAGAGATCGGTTAGATTACCAGCCCACCATCATCGTAAAGCGCGAAAGGTGTCGAAGCGAGAACTCACAAGCAAGGACACCAAGAATGCCCATGCAGCAAACATACCGCAAGATGCGATCAACGAAAGAGCAGCCTATGTCCCAACCAAGCACCAGAATCGCCTATCCCGAACAGTCAGACATCGATCTTGAGAGACGAAATGAAATTGGTCGTTTACCTGTATACGCAAGCAGAAAGTATCCATAAGTTAGTCAATGCTCCATTGGATACATTTGAAATGCGATGGAACGTACCATTGATAAAACAAAACAGAAACGTTGCGCTAGAAAAGTCGAGGGACCTAGTAACTCGCAAAAGTAACCCAAAGCCTTTTTCCTGCCGTTTACATGTCGCAGAGCGCGAAGAGACGTGGTGAGGATTGGATAGTTTAGAACAAAGATACGTAGAAGGATATGGAAGCACGTACGAAAAGACTGCACGGAAAGACTGCACGGAATACATCCGTGAGATACGCATGCTGCCCGCTTTATGGAGGCGTCCGACGAGGGCGGAGAAAGAGAATGAGGTACGCTTCATGTCCGCTTAATGGAATCCATTAAGCAGAGATGAAGCGTACTTCATTCTCTTTCTCCGCACGCTACTTCGTGGCGAGTGCGAGGGCGGAAAAAAGTACGACGGAGCGGAGTAGAACGCGAGGATGGCACGGATCACGACGGTAACAGAAGGTCGGACGTGGGACGGGCGGCGGCGGCGGCGGAGGGAAGAGATTTATTTTTCTATGCGAGATTGGACAAGTGTACAGCCTACAACGTTGCGAAATCACAGGTTTATAACCAGTGGTAGATAATACGAGAAGTACACCCTTGTGTTGAGGTCGACGTGTACCTACGTTCCTTTTTGAACGGAAGCACGTGATTTAAACTCAAATTATATTCTCCGTTCTCAGCTTGACGTCGATCTTGACTGTCGCTCGACCTCCTTCTCCCTTCGGACGCCCTTCCCTTGCAGTCTTTGTCGTCGTATCTCGTTCAGTTCTTCTTCCCATGGTCTACTACTGTACACATAAGAAGCGTGGGTGCCCCTTCGTTACTCGCCGAGGAGTCTTATCTCTTCAACAGCATGTCAACCATTGCCCGTTTCGTCTGAAAGCAGCGCTGGAAGACGACAATAGCCGGCCCATTCGGAGAAGCAAGCGTCTCAAGCTTTCCGCGCCCGCGCCCACATCTTCCGAAACGGTCACTGCCTCTTGTCGCCTTCCCGAGCCTCCGGTGTCCGAGGACATCGTCGACCCCACTCCGTGCGCCCCTCCCATTCCGGACACTTCGCATTGTGTTTCTCCTTCCCCGGTTCCCGCGTCATTAGAGCGAGAACACGGAAGCAGTTCCCGCTCAGTGCCTTCTGAGGAGACCCTCGGTGATTTGCATATGGATTATCTCACGGTTTGTCTGGCTTCAGTAGCTTCCAACCTCGGTCATCGTGAGGCTGACGAGCTAATTGGGCTACTTCGGGACCCGCGATTCTCGCAAAAGCGATTCAACGAAACCATAACAAGTTCCAAGCGCTGTACAGAACTGAAGAACGCCATTTTCGAACGATACGCCTCAAAGGACGGTTTCAATCGAAGAACTGTCTCGCCAGAAGGATGTAAGTTCAGCGCCACCCTCTACACGAGAGACCCCGTTCAGACACTTGTGAAACAGCTTCATTTGGCTAACAACGAAAACACATTCTTCCACCCTATACCTCAGACCCACTCCACGAAAATATCTCACCCCATGTCCCGCTCTCTCGCAAGAGACGCCACCTCAAAACTTAAGGAAACGGTCATGGGCTCTTTGGATAGTAGAATAGTGTGGTACTCCCAAGAAATAAGTTACAGTGAATCTTTCGTAGGTCTTCTGCAGGTATACACCGATAAGTCTTCAACAACTCTAAAGCAAACATCGGTTACCGCCTATCCTCTTCACCTCATATTTCTCAACTTCTCCCACGAGCTTCGCCGTAAGTGTATCCGTGATGACCTCACAGTAGTAGCATACTTCGCTACCACACTGATCGAGGTTTCCGCATCTGAAGCAGACGCAATGCCATTCGTTTCTAGCAAGTCTCTACGCGAGTCCAGGATGCAAATCCTTCAAGAATCTCTTCGTCAAGTCCTGGAGCCCATTCTAAATCTCACGCAGAAAGGTTTTCAGTTCATCGGCGAAGACAAACTAAGTGGAGTGTGACATCCTCTGCTTGCAAGTTATTGTGCGAATATTCCTGAGGCTAAGGACATTCTGTCCATTCTTCATGGGACCAAAACGGAAAGCCCGTGTCATAGATGCAAAGCCCCTCGCTCATCTTTATGCAGTCCTATTCCCACCTCATTCAACGGACATTCTCAAAAGCACACGAAAAGCATCCGAAAGACATACACAGCTATCTTGCAACATGCACAAAAAGACGAGGCGGAAAGACGTCCACGTCGTGCGAGAGAGAGGAGATCTCAAGCGGATATTCTGATGCGTTCAAATTCCATATCTCTCATTCCTTCGTTTCTCGAAACTTCCGTAAGCCTTGGAATGATCCCGGGATTGTCTCCATACAGTCTGTTCTCATTCGAACCATTACACAACTTGCATCTCGGCATCTCAAAGTTAATAAAAACGGCCACAATCGAGAGACTGCAGTCAGACACCCTGTGCACCACAATAGGAACATCTGCATCGCGTTCATTTCGAACGATACGCACCCAACTCCTCAACCATGCAAACGCAATTCTAGCTGCCATAGAACGCGATTCTCCTGCCAAAGGTTTTCATATCGATTTCTCCACGCTGGAGAAAGGCAAATCTTTGAATATTATCTTCACGAAAGACGGTATCCGTGGAATGCTGGAGGCCAAAAACTACAAAGCACTTGACATGGTCTTTCCCTTCATAGGAGCATTCTTTGACATATGCTGTGGAGAACAGGACGTTGCCCCAATCACAACCGTTTTCTCTCAGTACTCGGACTTGATTTCGACCTTATTCAGATACAATCGTGACCCGTACTGGACTGAAAGCTCTCTCCTGTGTCTTAGTTTGGAGATTGAAGCCTTCAAGCGTTCCGCAACAAAGACTCTGGCGGATTTTCATCCCTCCAGACTGGGAACTCTGAAGTTTCATCTTCTCGATCATCTCGTGGACGATATTCGCCGTCTGGGAAGTATCAAGTACTACGACGCAGGCATATACGAACATGCACACCTGCTGTTTAAGAGACACTACAAAAAGACGTCCCGAAAAACAGCAACGGCTGTGTAGGAAACTATTCGCTCCATTGAGCACGGACATGTTAGAAAGCAATGGAATGGCAATACTCCTTACCAGCGTAATCCAGGTTTACCAGGAACTTCCACACAGCTTCCTCGGTTTGCAATGAAAGGGCGTTCTTGCACTTTACGAGCTCTTCAACATTGTGTTTCAAGTATGTCCAGTTCAAAAACATGGACTGCTGTTAGAGAGATGTTCTCAAGTAGGGACACAAGGTCGATTCTTGATCAAATTGGTGAACAGGCCCTTCCTCCTTTCCTCAGTCTCGTGAAAGAAACACTGGATGAGCACTCTATTACATACTTCCCAGAAAAGACAAGGATAACTCTGGTGAATTCGGCCCTCGTGAAAGGCGGTTTCGTTCCGACACTTGAACACTTCGATTCGTCTTCTAAGGCACTTAAGCTGGGACGACCCAAATACCCCATCATCCAACGTGTCTTCGCTTCTCCAGCATTTGGTTCCAGTAGAAAGCCAAAGTTTTCCACTGTATTGGTAAGCGGAGAAGATTCAGAGACTTGGGTTGCCCAGGTAGTCGCTCTGATTCGAATATCTCTCCTTGATTGTGCACTTACCGCACCAGAGGTGGCATTCGTCCGGTATTTCGAGGTTTCACCCCCCGTAACAAACATCGACCACATATTGAAATGCATATCTTTACGGTGGGCTACAAACGATGAAAAGAACCACACTCTTCCGTTCCCTCGTCATTCCAAAGCGGAGACTTAACTCCTTGGTACGGGATGGTTCCGGCTTCTGCACTACAGGGAACTGTCCATGTTGTTCGATCAAACTACCCTGCTCCACCTTTTTGTCCTCCACTTCAATGGTTTCAACACCGATTCTACATCAATCGATTCTATCATGATTCAGATGAAGGACCAACTGAGCACGTTGATCTTGTACAGCCTTAAACATTAAGGGCTCCATCCTCTACATGTTCACCTTGTGGTGCCTTTTCTTGTGATCCTGTGTTACTTCCGAAATCGTTCATGTCCATTTCCTTGAACTCCATATCCCCTTCCTCGCATTCACCAACGAAACAATCGCTAGTAGACCCCAATCTTCAGCTCACACTGTCAATAAAAAATTGTTCTCTCACAGTAAGGTAAAGTCTTCCGTTCGACGGCATTCGATATCCAAATGTAGCCTCTCTCATGTCATTACCAAGAACCTTAGTCCAATCTTCCGTTGTCGTTCCAAAATTATGAAACTCGCTGGAATTCGTCCTCAAGACACGTTGCCTAACATCCCCCAGAACATTCTTTAAACACAGAGGTAGCAGTTCGGCAAACGTCTTTGTAAACAGTTTCTGTCTCTGGCCACCCCTTGACACATCCGTACTTAGAAGGCTCACAACCGTCAACACCCAAGCGTCCAAACGTGCGAGCAACAGTATTGTGCCATCTAAAAAGGTGCCCGTATCCTTGTCTTCCACATCATACCCAATAAACTCCTTCAGTACTTGTACCCCGACACGGTTTCGGAAGAACAAGTCTTGATCTTCCGTCGGCATATCCTCGACATTGTCCGCATTGGAGTACTTTAGACGAACAAATGGGGCTTTCCTCCACCATGAAGTGTTCGGTACACCATTTTCGTCAAGACGCAGTATGTTCTCCTGCGCTTCCTTCAACTGCATTGTGAGTTCGTCAGCATTCTCTTCTACCAGCTTTGTTCTTCTCCAAATCAGATCGTACCCCAGGAGCAGAAATAGTTTATCCCTCGTATTTCTCTTCCGAACGCCCACGACGTCACTCATGGTCTGCCGCATTCTCTGCCTAAGGCACATATCTGCACAAAGTTCTAGTATACACCTGTCGGTAAGAGATGCTTTTCTAATACCTTCCCAGCTCAACTCCCTCAACTCGCTTTCAACCATTTTCTTCAGCAAAGCATCTGGCACCCCCTCTACCGACGGTGTGAACATGCCAAAACTGCCCAAGAGCTCCACGGGGTTTTTAGGAACCATGTATGAACCACCTTCCTCCGGCTCAATAAGCTCTTCCCCACTCTCAGTTGCGTCTTCCACCTTCTCGGCACGGTTACCCCAATTTCGGGTGAGCGACTCACCTTCGAGCCATAGCTCACTTGTTTCTCTCCTTGCCCACGTCAGCATGTTGTTATACACTGCTCGAGCAACCCCTCGAAACTCGTCGCACACCTCAATTTTATGCTTCTTTCGACCTGTCTGCCCAGGTTCACCAGCACGTGTACTCCTATCTCTCTCCTGTTTCAGTGCCCCTCTTAGCCCTTCAATGACTAGATCCTTCTCTTCAAGCCTCTTTTTCAAAGCCGTACTCTGCTCTTGGGCGACCTTCACTAGAATACCCCCAACCATCAAGTCCTCTTGTAGCGTCTTAACCTTTTCTTTCAAGCAATTCAGTTCATTTAAAATATCACGTCTGTTCATACAGGTTGATTTCACACCAGTGTGGAAATCTTCCGGTATTTCCCTAGCCTCTTCGGCGAGAGGCCCCGGTAATGCCGCAGGATTCGGTGTTATTTCGTTATCGGAACTATCCTCATGTGTCATACCCTTAGACACGAGAGGCTGCAGGCGTTCTGTGTCCACCCTTGGCACGGCTCCGAGCTCCAACTTCCTAACACGACCGACCCCTCTTGCCCGCGGGCACGTTCTGGCGACATTCCGGCGCCTTCCCGGGACCTCCCAAAACACGCCGCCCCGCAGTGATTTCGCTACACCCGGCCGCCGGTACGTTGGCCTTGCTGTCCATGTGTATTTGCGGGAGTAGGCTGTACATGGAAGTGAATGAGTGTACTCTTGACTACTATGCAAAGCATTTGAAGAGCATGATTAGAGAACGCGACCATTGCTCGCGTGAGTCATCATTGCGCGAACTCCACGACTCTAAAGCGTACAATCAGTGTGCGAGCGGCCACGGACAGGACACGGACGAGACTGGCAGTGCGCTGGGAGGAGCTGCCGAAAGCGGGGGTGCCCAGCGTAAGTCGCCTTTTAAAGGCTCGCCTCCGTTGTCGTATCGTCCAGAGCTAGCGTATTGTTGATATACACCTTTCACTGCAATAGCTGTTCAACATGAAGCCAACTCGTGTTCGAAAGCGTACGCAAAGCGTGACTACTCGCACTCGGCGGAGCACTCGATTGTTGCAAGGTGGAATGCGGGTTTCGCTGCAGATGGATATTGAGAATGAAGGAAAGGTGATAGTCGGGGAAGCGTTGTTGCACGGAATTGGAAGTGTTCTACGCCGCGAGTTGCACGGGAAGCAATTGGACCCAGGTCTTGTGGTGGTTCATAATATTCTCATCAGTCGAAGCGGTCAGACGTTCTACCCTTACCGGGCGGAGGGCCTGGATCTTCCACAATATATCCAGGATCTCTGGACGGCCGCTCCTTGGGATGAGAAAATGATGGAACCGGTGGCAGCCAGCATTCCGGCGTCGAAGCGAGGAACGGTGAGCGCTATGAGTGAGGTGATGACGCCGACAAGCCGCACGGAGCCAATTCGAAGTTCATCAACACCGAGAGGTAGCGCATCAGTAGCACCTCCGCGGGCAGGTCCGTCGTCTGTTGCGAAGCGGTCTATGGAGACGAGAGCATCCCCAGCTACGAAGCGGACAGGTCAAACAAAGTCTACCTCCACTACGGAGTCCACTGCGTCGAAAAGGGCATCTGCTGCGATGAATCAGACCGTCGACACAAGGGGATCTTCTGCGTCGAAACAGACGGTTCAGCAGGGGACGGTTGTGCAAGAGGAGGAAGATGAGATCATGAAAGCTCCCCTTCCAGACGCGGATGCGCAATCCGCACAAGGAGCTGGTCCATCTGTACCCCAAACTGCACCAGAAACTGCGGAACAGCAGGACGATGACGTTGTGCTTCTGTCCGCAAAAATGGCACGTTCAAGTGTTTCTGGCGAGCGGTCTGGAACACAAGGGACACCTACTCGGAGCAAGACGTACAGACGAATTCGTCAGAAGGTACCAAAGGTGAACCTCAATCAGTACCGGATGGTTGTTGTTACTGTTGACATCACTCTGGTGGACACTCCGCCCAATTTACTCCGTGGAGTAAGTAAACGCCACGTTGAAGCCCTTGTGAAGAGTATGGAGGAGCGGGGGATATTGCAGTCGATGGGTTCTCCAGTGGTGGCCTTACAAGATGCTACTACGGGAGAGAGGGATACTGACAAGGGACGCCTAACGAAGAAGTGCTTCATTGTAGATGGTTTGCATCGTCTGAAAGCTATACAATATTTAGTAGCAACTGGTGCACCGAAGTGGAAGCGATTAGCCAAGTTTTGGCGTTGCAATCTGCTGATACGAAGAGATGGGAGGCCCATTGGGATGAAGGAATTGTTATGTGTTGCTGCGTACCTCAATGAGTCGACGAGTACCATGCGAAGGATGATGTTTGGAGACAAGATACACTCTATACTTAGTGTGGTCGCCATTCTAATTGAAGATGTTGAGGGGGTGACGCCGGCAGACGTGGATCCTGCAGAAGTGACAGAAGTGTTGAAGGAGAGCCAACTGATTGGGACTGTGCAAGAGCGTCAGTATCTGAGATATGCCAATGTCGCCCTGCAACTCATGTCTCGTGAGGGAATGCTGGCCCATTTCGAGGATATATGTGAGACTGTGAGTGACATAGGTCTCACACATCTGTCCCATACTCCGCTATATGTTTTGGATGCCGAGGAGTTTTCCTTCATTCTTAATTGTCTTCAGATGTTTCTATTGAAAAGCAAGTCGACGAAGACAAAGCAATGGAAAAGCTTTGAGGAGGTTCGAGGTTTCTTCTATGATAGAGCAGTGTCTCTGTTCCGCGCGGCTCGAGCAGTGAGGAATGAACGGAACGAGGAAGAGTCCATGGAAGTGTTCCTGAAACGCGAAGTCAGTCTTTCTGCTCCATCCAATGAAGATGACGTTGAAGACCCAGACAACAACGCAGCTGTGTATCAGTTCCTTTTGGGACAAGTTGTGAACTTCAACACATTGCCGCGTGTTCGGAGCAGGACGAACTCAATTAGAACTGCCACGACTTCCGTTCAGAATCGATTGCCGACGATGCTCAAGGTAATTCCGCCCCCCGCACCAGTGAAGCAGTCCGTGACGAAGAGGAGGACTCCCGCTGCTGCTGCTGCAACATCTGCCAGTGAAGAAGGGGAGCCGCGAAGAAGTGCACGAGAACGGGCGCAGGTGAGTTATAGGGAAATTGAGCACGGCCGAAATCGAGGTGCCATAGAAGTTCTGGATAGCTCTGAAGAAGAACAGCGGGCTCTGCCGAGGAAGAAACGGAGAAAGACTTTCACACAACAGATGAGATCTACTCTGAACAGCATGACACCGGATGACATGATGTCTCAACTAAATGAACATGTGCTGAGAGGAAGGTCGATGAAGGTTCAGTTCGTGGCATTGGGAGAGGGAGCGAATGCAGAGAACGCAGGCAGTTCTGCATTTGTGGATGACGATGAGCTTCTTTCTGTGACAGTTCCACGGGTTGTCACCGTCGAGAAAGATGCTGCGCCAGACGATCAGCAAGAGACAGGTGGGGGGTCATTTGATGACGAGTTACCTACAGCTCTTTCGGAATCTGAGGAGCACGGACTTGTTCGAGGAGACCCATATGATGGCCCACCGAACCCATCATGGTGCGGGTATGCCAGGCTGAGACCGCAGGAATGGCAAGGGAAGAACGTAGTTGAGGACAAGGACCCCTGGCTCAGAGTCATTCACTTGCCGAAGGGACATAGGTCGGAGCTGCTAAGTGTCTCGAATCTCAGAGATGTACACCATCTTTTCTTTTGGCACGCTGCAAGGGCTGAACATCGTCTACGGGCGGAGACATTTGGTATGCAGTATCCTCGTACTCGACCGACAGGTATGGATGATGAAGAGGTGCTGTGGGTTGCTGCGAAGGAGCATGACGAATTTGGGCAAATGCTCTTCGGCCGAATGCAAGCTGAGCTAAGGCAGAATGGATATTGCGTGCTTGATGGCTTTGCGACGGATAATGGTGTCCCTCAATGGGAATAGTTGGAAGAAGTTCGGGAGTTCGGAGATGTGTCGGGGAAGTTGGTGGACTTCTTCGAGAGTGAGTATGGAGCGATGCCGGATACACGGAAAGGGGAGGAACATAAGTCGTTTGTTCAAATAATCAACGATGATGAAGGATGAAAGGACGGTAGCGATGGACCATTTGAGGTGGGGGTTATGTCAACACGTTGGGTACGGTGGAGAAGCCGGAGGATAATGAGGAGCTCAGGTGGGTTGTAAGGTCGCGTGCTTTACTTGATGTTCGAATGGGTACAATTGCTGCGGCTTTGGGACTATGAGACAATGAAAGGTAAGCTGTGAAGATGTACACTCCGAAACCTGGTGGTCGATTTCTGGAAACGACGAGAAAGTGCAAGCGCCAGACGCTGCACACCGACTTCAGTGGTCTGGTTACGAAGGAAACAATGAATACTGGCCACCCCGGATACTTTGTAATGGCCTCTGGGAAAGAGGGCTTCTCTCTCTGGGTGAGCGCTGGAAGCCATCAACTGGTGGGGATGAACAACCAACAGTTGCGAGTGATGTCGGAGGTGTATCCAGCGAAGACGATAATCATCCCACCGTACTCTGTATTCGTGGGCCGTGGTGATGTGACACATGCTGGAGCAAGTGGGAAGGACAAGGTGGATAGGCCCGAGTCTATGGATTTGCTGGTTAGATACCACATGTACATGGTACCAGAGTGCTACGCACTACCTGATGCTGTTCATCGGGTGCGGGATTTCCGACCCACGTTTGTCAATGGTGACGAGAAGGAGGAGGCGGAGGATGAACTGTTGTCCGATAAGGAGGGTGGGGCGGTTGACATGGACGAAGACCAAGTGGTCGTGGAGATTGGTGTGGAAGCGGACGCCGGTAGAACCGAAGTGCTCGAGAGTAGTAGTGATGACGATTTGCCAATAATGAGGCTGCGAGCGCCTCGAAGTGGATGAGAATGAGATGATTAGTAAATTATGTGTGTCTTGCGAGTATTAAGAGTAGTATACTATTACAAGGCTATACATATGAACATATAAAAGGTGCGGCAGGCTGGTAATTGAACAAATGTCAAACGTCTTTGGTCCAGTTGCGTCTAATTGAAACATGCCAAATGCTCGGTATCGTTAACATCATTGGTGGCACCAGTCAATTCGCAATTGAACATGTAGCGTCCTAACATTTCTGAAACTGCAGTTAAGGTTGCTTTTAAGAGAAGTATGAAACTGAGAAGTCTATACAGTTCCTGTCTATGCGGTACTTGTGGCAGTATGGTGACTGTATCAGGAAAAATGGCAGAGGAACAGAGAGACTTGGCGGAAATTTCACCCAATACCTTTTCTAAGTTCATATATGCCAATGGTTACGGTATCTGAAGTTCCGTTGATGGAACGTTGAGAAGAGAAGGAGAGTCAATTCCAGAAGAAGTTGTGAAGTGTATGAAGTTCATTGACGAACGTGTTGGTTTCGGACTTGTCACAGGGGGTGATGTGGGTGACGTGGAGGGGAAAATGGAAGGACTCGGAGACTATAAGTTTGGTGTCTCGGCGAATCATGGAGCTTTCCTGCGTTTCTCTTACGAGAGGGAAATTAAGGGTGCATTCAATGATCACACCCTTGATCACACTGTTGACGGACTACTGTTCCTGGCAAGGGATTTGAATAGGAGGCATGGTATTGTGAATGATGATGACAAGGGGTTCGTGGAGACCAGAAGTGATAGTGGCCTTCCCAATTTCGTGTACAACAAACTGTGGCAGTGGAGAGAAGAAGTGGATTCTGCTATTGGGGACCTGTTGCAGAAGATGGATGCGTTTGTTATCTATCCCGGCGATAAAAGTTGCGAAATTGTGGACAAGCGATACACAAAAGGAAGCGGAGGAGAAAATCTTGTGGATAATGAACCGAGATTTATTGATACGGATAACGTCGTGACGTTCGGAAGTGCTTTGAGCGACGGGCCTTTGCATGAGGTAGGCGTATACGGCGTTCACGTCAAAGAAGATTGTATCTCGGGTGGAGTACACAACCTGTTCGAAAGCGTGGAGGATGTACCTTCGACAATTATGTTGGTGGCTCTGTTGTACGGCTACGAGGAAAAGCAGCATGATAAAAACCACCATGAATCATAAAAGAGTATTGAGATATATACGACACTTTTATTACTGAGATCTCATATCATAGCTAAGTATTACGGGCATCGTAGCACTTGAAACAAATTCCAAGAGCATTTCTAAACCATTGACACCCCGACGATGTTGAACGCTGATAGCCACACGAGCTTCTCATAATAGCTGTTGCGACAGTGAGACCATCCGGACTTTGAGGAGTGACACCATCCTGCGGAGCTGCGTTTCTTGAGGGGACACCAACGTATAGGACAACTTTTCAACATTTGTCCACACCGAGCTTCGAAACCAATGGTATGATGTCTCCATTCTGGAAGAAAACGAGATTCTCTTGGAGCGAATAAGAACAAGCCTGAATTACGGTCTCCAGGGTGTTCGTTCTTCCACAAACTAGCATCGGTACATCAGAAA
The DNA here is from genome assembly GCA_022539475.1 of Gracilaria domingensis. NCBI lineage: Eukaryota > Rhodophyta > Florideophyceae > Gracilariales > Gracilariaceae > Gracilaria > Gracilaria domingensis. The sequence goes on along the minus strand of VCMS01000106.1, from coordinate 81,870 downwards.
GATGAGAGGTAGCAGCCATGCTGCAGAATTCGTGTGCGGAAATGACCGTATCTTCTTCGTTCGCCAGCGTGGTACTTATACGCCCCCTTCCAACAATAACGGCCCGAGTCCTTCGGGCGGGAGATGAGGCCTGAGGAACGTCAGAGTATCTGGGACTCGGAGGCGGAGTCGGAGGCATGTCGGACTGGGAGTTCATTGCAAGTGTTCGATTATTCTTGTGTGACGATAAAAATGGAAGATGGGGCGGAGAACTGCTGGGGTAAAGAGTGATACTTAAGTACAAACGGTTGGGAAGCGCAGAACGGGAACATGGTTCACTTTGTGAAAGTGAGCGAAATGTATGATATGTGATTGTACTGAATGAATGATAGGGCTTGTATGAGACGACAAGCCACAAAGTGTGATGATGTTTTATGAAAAGTAGGTGGAAGAGTAGAAAGTGTACAATGAATGAAACTGATTTCGAACCTGAGTTGTAAAGTAGTTGTAAAGTACGAGTTACGGGGAGCTTGAATACAGGATGAAAGGAGCCATTTTGGCTTCATAAATGACGTGAACGGGTTTTATAGCTTCACTCGGATTGCCATAATTAAAAGGATGGAGTTGGGTTGCGCCCGAATACGTCTATAAAGGTCGTAGAAGCACTTATGAAGGAAGGAGTTGTAGACATGTTATTGTTGATGACGGTGGAGCCAGGGTTTGGAGGACAGGCGTTTATGGAGGGTGTTATTGATAAGGTGCGACATGCAAGGGAGTTGTACCCAAAAATAGGGATACAGGTGGATGGGGGTATTGGAATGAGTACTGTGAAAGGAGTAGTGAAGGCCGGTGCAAACATTTCAGTTGCAGGATCTGCCATCTTTGGCTCGAGTAACCCAGCTCATGTCATAGCTGGTTTTTGAAAGGTTGGTTAGAGATAGTAGCATAAATTTATTGTTTATTACATTGTTACCTTTACGTGTTATCACGATTATATTCTCCGTCTCCATTGGAGATGTATTTCTCTTGTATCACAACCGGGAAAGGATGTGAGAGAACATCAATATATCCCCAGTGGACGCTGAGAGGGAGGATGAACTACTTTACATGCTACCATTGTTATCCATCCGGTGTCGAGTGGTGACATATTCTTTTTTGTCACAACCCACAAAGGATGTGACGGAAGAAGAACATGCCCCCAGTCGAGACAGAGGGTGAGCAACTCTAAGTACAATCACTAGTCCCTAGCTTGCCTCCACTGGCAATATCTTCCTGTTTTGCTATAACCATCGAGTGGGGTTATGGTGGAAGAGAAAAATATCGCCGGTCGAGGCGAGGTGGGTGGGGATTATGTGAGCGCGAAAGAGGAGACAGAGAGGTGGCGCTCAAATAGTGGAAGGTGCGAAGGTGTACAGTAGATGTTTTGGCTGGAAATGGGATGAGGGAAACAGGGACAATCATGGTGCTGGATATAGCCCGTGTGGTTGGATAGTAGGGGTGGACAGCACAGTTTAGCTCGATTGCACTGTATCGCAGCGGAAACTTCGATCCAACTACTACTTCTTCTTCTGAAGATGTCCAACGGATACGTGAAGGATGAGGAGCTGTTGGCGCTGTTGGAGGGGGAGGACGTACCGCAGACGCCGTCACCAAAGCGGGAAGAGGACGTGATTACGGCGGCTGGTTGCATGTCGCAGAAGAAGGAAGTGGCTGATGAAGGAAAGAAGTGTGAGGCGAGGAGAGGGGATGGTGATGAGGTGGAGAAGGGGGTAGAATTGGAGGTGGAGGGGGTCGCAATGGAGAGAAGGGGTGCGGTGCATCTGAGTCAGTTAGAGGTTGGAGACCAGATAGAGAGTGGGGGCGGAGAGGGTGACAGGGAGATGCGGTTTGTGAGGGAGATGAAGGCGAGAGTGGGGATGTTGGGGTTGGTGATGAAGGAGCAACTGGACGATGGAATTGTGGAGATTGTAACGGAAATGGGCGGTGTGGTGCTGAGTGGGGGTGGTAGTGGTAATTCGGTTGAGGCGATTTCGAGCCTGCGGAATTCGTTGTCGGTATTGGGAGTGGAGATGAGAAATCATGTGTATGGGATAGTGGAGTGTGCGGGAAAGGAGGTTGGAGAGTTGCGGGAGGAGAATAGGGTGAACGAGAGTTTGGACGTGCTGGAGAAGGAGGTGAAGGAGCTGTGCAAGAGGCAAAGATTGGTGGAAGAGGAGACGGTGAAAGGAGGTGTGGAGGGAAAGACGGAGAAGGGAAGTGTGGGAAGGGTGACGGTGCAGAAGGGGTCTCCTGTTACACCGAAGACAAAGGGTGGTGGGGTTGGGGATGGGAAGAGCCGTCTGAAGAAGAGGCGTAAGGAGATGAAGAAGGTGGTGGAGGAGGTGCGGCGGGAGGGAGTCGGAGCTCCGTTGGTGACTGGGTTTAGGAGTGCAGCGGAGGTAGCGCGGGCTGCGAAGGGGATTCTGAGGGGACAGGAGGAGAGAAGGATGGGAGGGATGTGAAGCCGTTTTGGGCGAGGCGGGTATACGAGAAGGGGGAGGGTTGTCCACCTGACTTCTACAAAATGACGTTTGCGGAGACGGAGAGAGAGGATGCGAAACGCGTGATGAGCGAGAAATGGGTAAATAGCGGGGGTGGTGTGGACTGGGAAGAAGTGATGGGATGATTGAGGTGGGATGAGTTGCGATTGGCATTGCGACATGGGAGAAAATGGAAAGTCAAACTAGCACGAGTGCAGTTTTGAGAGAGGGTCGCGGAAAAGAGTGAATGGGGTGGTGCGGCGAAGTAGAACCTCTACAAAAAGTAGGGGACCCAAGAACTAAACTGCGCGAGATGGAATTTAATATTCCAAAATTTCTTAATTTTTTGAGTGCCAGCCTCTGCTACCCCCTCGCGCGCCCCAAATAGCCCCAAAACTAGCTTAGTTTCCAAAGCGAACAGACTATATTCCACTTTGCAGAACACAGACGTATTATGCCTAAAGATAGGTCCGGACAAGGGAGAGAGACAATCAGAAATCGAGAGATGTCGCATGGGCGAGTTACTCCTCGACCTTCCCCTCTTCCCAGAACGGGGGCCGTTGCAGCTCGTACGAGACCCAATTCATCTAATATAGGATGCCGTGGAAAACGACACGCACGAGAGTTGGAGTTAGGAGCTGTGCCAAGGGTGGACACAGAAATCCAGTGTAAATCTGAGGTATAGCACTGATATAGAATGAATATCCCTGTACGACGTACCTACAATACAGGCAAAGCAAAGAACTGATACTGAATGGATTCAGCTATGGAACAGGTTTGATGGTATGCAATACTTCTCCCGATAAGAAATTTTTGTGGCTTGCGGCTTACGCGCGGATGTAAATTGGATGATTTTTCAAAAATAGGTGCGCACTATGTGGTGGAATGGAGGATCAAAATCGCCTCCTATGACCTCATTTAGGGTCCCAAAATGGAACGTTCTGTGAGCGTAGAAGGAGTGGGAAAGGATAGTGCGAGTGCCATAACGCACTCACAACAGCGTACCACGCAATAAGACCAACCTCAGCACACCCTCATATGACATTCACAAAATTGAAAAAATTGATAATTTAATGTGCACCATGCCAAAATGGAGGTCGCGCAGAAGGCGTAATGAACGTAATGTGAGGGTTTACAACATCCGATGGCCTTCATGGTACGTTCAAAATTTTGAAACTTTTTCTTATAGGGTCTGTGATATAAAGTATGGTATTGTTGCGATAGTCTGTCGTTCTTATTTCACACAGGATCGATATAAACGTAATATATTTTGAAATTTTAGGGATCAGAAACGGTTAGCAAATATTTGAGAACTTTATCCATAGTATATCACAGCCTTGTGTGAGACTCATGCAAATATGGTAACAAAAAGAACTTTATACCAAACCTATATCAGAATTGCATCCATTTTTTAGCCATTCTGCAGGATTTATATCAAAGCTATACCTGACCTACATCTCATATTTCAACTGGAGAAAGCCTGCAGCCCCTCGTGTCTAAGGTTGTGGCACATGAGGATAGTGTGAGCCAAAGATTGGGGTCTATTAGCGATTGTTTCGTCTTTGAATGCGAGGAAGGGGATATGGAGTTCAAGGAAATGGACATGAACGATTTCGGAAGTAGCACAGGATCACAAGAAAAAGCACCACAAGGTGAACATGTAGAGGATGAAGCCCTTAATGTTTAAGGCTGTACAAAATCAACGTGCTCAGTTGGTCCTTCATCTGAATCATGATAGAATCGATTGATGTAGAATCGGTGCTGAAACCATTGAATTGGACGACAAAGAGGTGGAGCAGGGTAGTTTGAGCGAAAAACATGGACAGTTCCCTGTAGTGCAGAAGCCGGAACAATCCCGTACCAAGGAGTTAACTCTACGATAGTCTCCGCTTTGGAATGACGAGGGAACGGAAGAGTGTGGTTCTTTTCATCGTTTGTAGCCCACCGTAAAGATATGCATTTCAATATGTGGTCGATGTCTGTTGCGGGGGGTAAAACCCCGACATACTGGACGAATGCCATCTCTGGTGCGGTAAGTGCAGAATCAAAGAGAGATATTCGAATCAGAGCGACTACCTGGGCAACCCAAGTGTCTGAATCTTCTCCGCTTACCAATACAGTGGAAAACTTTGGCTTTCTACTTGGACCAGATGCTGGAGAAGCGAAGACTCGTTGGATGATGGGGTATTTTGGGTCGTCCCAGCTTAAGTGCCTTAGAAGACGAATCGAAGTGTTCAAGAGTCGGAAAGAAACCGCCTTTCACGAGGGCCGAATTCACCAGAGTTATCGTTGTCTTTTCTGTGAAGTATGTAGTAGAGGGTTCATCTACTGCTTCTTTCACGAACTGAGGAAATTAGAAAGGGCCTGTTCACCAATTTGGTCAAGAATCGACCTTGTGTCCGTACTTGAGAACAACGTTCTAACAGCAGTCCATGTTCTTGAACTGGAAATACTTGAAACACAATGTTGAAGAGCTCGTAAAGTGAAAAAATGCCCTCTCATTGCAAATAGAGGGAGCTGTGTGGAAGTTCCTGGTAAATTTGAATTACGCTGATCAGGAGTATTGCCATTCCATTGCTTTCGAACATGTCCGTGCGTAATGGAGCGAATACTCTCCTCCACAGCCTTTGCGGTTCTTCTGGACGTCTTTTTGTAGTGTCTCTGAAAAGCAGGTGTGAATATTCGTATATGCCTGCGTTGTAGTACTTGATACTTCTCAGAAGACGAATATCGTCCACGAGATGATCGAGAAGATAAAGCTTCAGAGTTCTCTGTCTGGAGGGATGAAGATCCGCCAGAAATTGTTGCGTAACACTTGAAGGCTTCAATCCGCGAATCAAAATAAAAAAGAGACGTTTCAGTCCAATACGGGTCACGATTGTATCTGAATATACTCGAAAGTCAAAATTGTTGTGATTAGGGCAACGTGCTGTTCCTCACAGCATATGTCAAAGAATGCTGCTATGAAGGGGAAGACCAAGTCAAGAGCTTTGTAGTTTTTGGCCTCCGGCATTCCACGGAGACCGTCTTTCGCAAAGATAACCATCAAAGATTTGCCTCTCTCCTGCGTAGAGAAATCTATATGTAAACCGGCATGAGAATCGCGTTCTATCGCCGCTAGAATTGCGTTTGAATGCTTCGAAAGTTGGATGCGTATCGTTCGAAATTAACGCGACGCAGAGTTTCCTATTGTGGTGCAAAGGGTGTCTGCCTGCAGTCTCTCTCGATTGTGGCCGATTTCATCAGCTTCGAGATGCCGAGATGCAAATTGTGTAACGGTTCGAATGAGAACAGAATGTATGGAGAAAATCCCGGGATCATTCTAAGGCTTATGGGAGTTTCAAGGAACGCAGGAATAAGAGACATGGAATTTTAACGCATCAGAGTATCCGCCTGAGATTCCCTCTTCGTCCCACGACGTGGACGTCTTTTCGCCTCGTCTTTCTGTGCATGTTGTATGATAGCTGTGTATGTCTTTCGGGTGCTTCTTGTGTGCGTTTGAGAACGTCCGTTGAATGAGGTGGGAACATGACGGCATAAAGATGAGAGAGGGGCTTTGCATCTATGACACGGGCTTTCCGTTTTGGTCCCATGAAGACTAGACAGAATGTCCTTAGCCTCAGTAATATCCGCACCATAAATTGCAGGCAGAAGATTGCACACTCGACTTAGTTCCTCTTCGCCGATGAACTCAAAAACTTTCTGCATGACATTTAGAACCGGCTCCAAGATATGACGAAGAGATGCTTCAGAAGCAGAAACCTCGACCAGTGCGGTAGGAAAATATGCCACTACTATTAGGTCATCATGGATGCACTTACGGCGTAGCTCGTCAGAGAAGTTGAGAAATATGAGGTGAAGAGAATTGGCAGTAACCGATGTTTGCTTTAAAGTTGTTGAAGACTTATCGGTGTATAACTGCAGAAGACCTACGAAAGATTCACTGTAACTTATTTTTTGGGAGTACGACACCATTCTACTATCCAAAGAGCCCATCACCATTTCCTTAAGTTTTGAGGTGGCATCTCTTGCGAGAGAGCCGGACATGGGGTGCGATATTTTCGTGGAGTAAGTCTGAGTTATAGGGTGGAAGAATGTGTTTTCGTTGTCCGCCAACTAGACTGTTTCACAAGTGCATGAACGGGGTCTCTCGTGTAGAGGGTGGCGCTGAATTTACCTCCTTCTGGCGAGACAGTTCTTCGATTGATACCGTCTTTCGAGGCGTATCGTTCGAAAATGGCGTTCTTCACTTCTGCACAGCGCTTCGAACTTGCCATGGTTTCGTTGAATCGCTTTTGCGAGAATCGCGGGTCCCGAAGTAGCCCAGCTAGCTCGTCTGCTTCAGGATGACCGAGGTTGCAAGCTACTGAAGCCATACAAACCGTGAGATAATCCATATGCAAATCACCGAGGGCCTCCTCAGAAGGCACTGGGCGCGAACTGCTTCCGTGTTCTCGCTCTAATGCAGCGGGACGCGGGGAAGGAGAAGCACAATGCGAAGTGTCCGGAATGAGAGTGGCGCACGAAATGAGTTCAAGGATGTCATCGGATACCGGAGGCTCCGGGAGGCGACAAGGGGCAGTGACCGTTTCGGAAGATTCGGCAGCTGCTGCCGTCGCAGAAAGCTTGAGACGCTTGCTTCTTCGAATGGCCTGCCTATTATCGTCATCTCGAGTGGCTCTCAGACGAAAAGGAGAATGGTTGACATGCTGTTGAAGGGAAAACACCTCTCGACCAGTAACGAACGTGCACTAACGCTTCCTATTTGTACAGTAGTAGACCACGAAAAGCAAGAGTGAAAGTAAAACGATAACAACGACGGCGAAAGAAGGTCGTCTGTGGAGAGAAGGAGGTCGGGCGGCAGTCAAGATCGACGTCAAGCTGAGGGCCGAGAATATATTTTGAGCTTAAAAGAACGTGCTCTCGTTCAAATAGAAACGTAGATACACGTCGAACTCAACACAAGGGTGTAATTTTCGTATTGTCTACCATTGGTTAGAAACCTGTGGTTTCGGAACGTTGTACGATGTACACCTGTCCAATCTCGCACAGAAAAATAAAATAAATCTCTTCTTTGCGCCGCCGCCGCCGCCTGAACGATGTCCGAACTTCTGTTACTGTCGTGATCCGTTCCATTCACATCCTCGCGTTTTACTCCGCTCCGTCGTAGGTTTTTTCGCCTCGCACTCGCTATGAAGTAGAGAGCGGAGAAAGAGAATGAGGTTCGCTTCATGTCCGCTTAATAAACTTCTCCATGAAGCGGACATCATCCGTATCTCACTGCATTAATCATGGATGAGGGCCTATTCCGTGGAGTCTTTTCGTACGTTCTTCCATATCCTTCTACGTATCTTCGCTGTAAACTTACCCATCCTCACCACGTTTTTTCGCGCTACACGACATTTATTGGCAGGAAATAAGCTTTGGGTTCCCGTTTTCACCCTCCAATTCGTTCTGTTAGTTCAAATACGGCGACGTTCGATCCTTTAACATCGTTTTCTTATGGTAGGTTCGAACCTACCATAGGAAAGCGATTTGAAAGGATCGAACGTTTAAAACGGTTATGCCTACGGTATGTTTTATGTTGTTCTACGTCTTGCTCCCCACATTGTCTTTCATGCTTCACATGGAATCGAAGGTAACCACTCTTTCACGTACATCCCTTGTTTTTCTTCCGACATTCAAGACGAAAGTAAGTACGCGACTAATTTCATCTCGTCTCTCAAGATCGATCTCTGACTGTTCGTGTAACTTATCACGCTCTACTGACGATCTTGGATCACTTTGCTGCGCCATAGGCTTCTCTAGCTTCTCGCATCTTGCGCTACTTTTGGTTTTCTGGCGATCTTTGTTGACTTGGTTGCGCCATAGACTCTTCTCTCTCTTCTCGCGTCTTCCGCCACTTTTAGTATATTAGCGATATTGGTTGACTGGCTTGCGGGATTGATTCATCATTGGCGTTCTTGGTTGACTAAGTTGCGTCATAGGATAGTCTCTCTCTCTTGTCGCGTCTTGCGTTACTTTTGGGGCATTGGCGATATTGTTTGACTCGGTTGCGTCCTAGGCTCTTCTCTCTTCCCGCGCCATACGTTGATTTTGCTTTATTGGCTATCTTGGTTGACTGGCTTACGCGATAGGTTCATATTTAGCGTCTTGTACTTCTTTTCGTGCGTTTGCGATTCTGCTTGACTTGGTTGAGACATAGGCTGGTCTCTCTTGTATTGCATCATGCGTTACTTTTGTTGCATGGGCATTTTTGGTTTCCTTGCTTGTGAGTTCTCGCTTCGCCATCTTTCGCAATTTACGATGAATAGATTGTTGCTAATCTAACCGATCTCCTTCTTTCGTCTTTTTATTGTGATTCACTAGGTCTCTCGACTTTTCTAGCGCAACGTTTATGTTTTAATTTATCAATGGCACGTTCCATCGCATTTGAAATGTATCCAATGGGACATTGACTAACTTGTGGATACTTTCTGCTTGCCTATACAGGTAAATGACTTCTGATGCGAACGTAGGGGTGCCAGCGAATCGAACGTGGTTGACAAAGCACGCAAATAACTGAGCAACCCGAGTGCAGTCACGTACGCAACTGCGCAAATGGTACGAGTGTAGAATGGGCATCACTTGTACTAGGACCACTATTTCATGCGTTATAGGGTATTATTTCGCAGAAGGTAACGTGTAATGGGCATCTTAATGGGAACTGAACCTAGACTTCGCGAAGTACCTTGCAGGTAGCGCTCGACTAAGGAACTAGCAAGAGCGGAAAACCCACCAGTCTTTACTGCACAGCGATTCTGGTCCCACGCAATTATCTCCAAATTTTGAAATAATTGATCTCGATATTTTTCACAAATTTTACTGGACGACCATTGTCACTTTTAAGACGACCCTCGCCAAAAACTAGTGTTTGAAAGAGACAGACGAAAAGATGCTCGTAGGCATGACGCCTAATATGTGCATTTAAGGGGCTATCGCAAATGCACTTGCACCAACCGTTGGCGAAGAAAAGGCCAAGGAAAGCGTTCTCCATCAGAACGTGCCTGCTATGCTTCCGTTCTCAAATGCAGCTAAATGGGTGATCAAAAGCCTCCCCAACGTTTTTCTCCGCCGAGTTGCTCTGGATATGGAGCAGTGAGACAGCTACGAAGGCTGGGTCCTGGCACAAAGTTCCAGTTTGTTTCTTGCGCGGTTGCGTTCGAGGAACGTGGACCATGTGGTGCGCATCGACATGGATCAGCCACACATACTGGATTGCATGGAGCAGTACGCATTGCGTGCATGCGTCGAAGCACTTCGATGCTGCGTTGGTGATCAGAAGGAATCTTTCCGAGTGATCGAGCTTTGACAGGTAGAGTGTGCCAGTGGTAGGGGCAGATCTGGGAGGACGATGATTGGGTCCGCGAAGAGGGCAACGCGCAAGTCTAAGAAGAACATGAGTAAAGCTTGAGGTCAAGGTTGTTCGAACCGTTCACGTTGGAGTGATGGGCTCTAGTACGTCGGCAAGTATAGCTTCTGTGACTATTATGTTGGTGAGCTTCTTCAAAGCATGCGGGTTGATCTTCGTAAGTGCTTCGGTCGGATTCTTTGGACCTGGGATCCATTCTAGAGAATTAATCTCTTTCGCTTCGAAGGAATTCCGGAGCCGTGCAACAGTAGGTTTTACGCGAAAGTCTCGTTGATCATGTAGTGTCGAGATCGTGATGCAGAGCCCAAAGTAACCGTCGAGCATTTGAGATATTGGCCGTTTTGCCTTGCAAAACCGGTGTAGAATGTAAGGCAAGGTCTTGGCAAAGTGTATGAACCAGTCTGACGTCTGAAGAGGAGTAAGTATTTCTGCGCTGGCGGAGGAGAAGGACACTCGACTTTGTTTCGAGCTCTTCCTGTCTACGAAATCGCAGACTGTGTGCTCGTCTCCCGGATAAGCGAAGCCACACAAGAACCTGGTCAGCCCGAGGCGGCGTCGCTGAACGAGAGCACGTGAGCGCGGAGGTCGGCTTCTGACACTGGTGATTCGGGTGCTTTGTACAGCAGCTGTGGCGTCTGGGACTTTATGTGGGCACGCGCTTGGTTGAGCTGGCGAATGTGGCTCCCATTAGGCCTTCGAGATATTCTGCTGGAGCATGCTGGCGACTAAGGAGGCCTGTAGAAGAATTACGTGGCCTAGAAAGTTTAACTTTTCTGTGAGGCTCTGTATCTGTCTGAGTTCCTGCGGCGCGCACGGGTGGTCGTCTTCCTTCCTCCTTGTCTGCGAAAGCGGTAGGGGAGTTATTGAGGGGAGGAACTCGTCAATGCTCAAAGATATGCTGAAGTCGGGACGCTGCATAATGAACACTCTATTGAATACAATGTCGCTGCCATCCGAGACCCTTCCGACGTCTAATTTGGATGCGAGCTGCTGGCGGAACTTCTGCCCGAAGGATGGCTCTCCGGGAATATCATGTCGTCCACTACTTTGGCTAGAATCAGGCGACGTTTGTCTGATCCACACCATAGGAAGAGTTGTAGTACGCCCGGTACGGTCACGAAACCTTGCCCGAGGAGCAACTCTTCAAAGTACAGTTGCCATAGCCGTCTAGATTCGACGAGTTCATATGCTGGAGCTAGGAGCTTCCAGACTTCGTCGACGTGGTCCTGCCATTCTCGCGGGCGACTGATGTAAATGTCCCGCTACACCTCTCCGGCTTGGAGGTACGCCGAGTTGCCATCCAACGCGGAGATGGAAGAGTGGTATAGTTAGCCGAGCGATAGGAGCAAGCGAATCATTGCGAATTTGGCTGTTGAAGAGTCCGAACGAAGGTAGTCTTTCTCTTTGTCCTTCTTTCCATGTCGAACGAGACGGCACTTTAGTTTGTAGGAGTTGCTCTCAACGTCGTGATTAATCACGAAAAAATGATGAGATGAGATGAGATTGGCTCCTCGCGGCAAGTTTCGAATCGGTACAGCTTGGTACGTCTCTCGTTCTCGGTAGCTTTGGTTTTCCTTCTCAATTGCCTCGTCCAAAAGCCGACGAGAAGCGCACTGCAGTCGATGCTCGGTTAGAGGTTCGTTCCTAAAGCGCTCGTACAGTTCCTTGAGAATAGTCTGCGTGGCTGTTTGCAGATGAGGGACTGAGGGTGGGTAACCAGCTTCTAAATAGTCCCCTATGTCCTTGGAGGGTGCATTGAAGGGCTGAGCAGGGATACTGTTCGCGAGGTAGGCGGAGCTGTGTGGATGGTCGTTCCACTGCGCGATTTGGGATCCGAAGTCAATGTCGTCGTCCAGGAGCGGGTCGGTGATTATGCGAAGAAGCGTATTGTCCGGCTCTTCATCGTTATACTGTGGGTTATCGACGTTCTCTCGTTCCGTCTCTGGGAGCTTGGACAGCCAAGTTCGATTATCTCGAGCTCTAAGAGAAGAGGGGAGCGAGGCCGCAATCTGAGGTCTTCGTATGCACCGCGTATTAGTAACTACGGAGGTCTTCAGTAGACAAGACGATAACGAAGTGCTGGAATACTTCTTTGACGAAGCCTGGATACCATTGATCTCTTTTGGTACCCTTCTTGAGGAAGTACACAGGCCTGCGTTGGGTCAAAAGGGTCGTGTCCAAGTGTTTGACGTCTTTTGTGCGCAGAAAGAGAAGGAGGCCACGACGAGCGGACCTTTCGTGGTATGCGGACACAAGCTCATCATCTATTCGAGTTTTAGCGAGACCGCACAGGGATAGCCTGTTGCCTCTTGCTAGCTCGCAGCTGGAAAGAAACTTGGAACCAAGGAGGATGTTCTTGAAGAATGCTGACTTGGCGACTAGCTTCTGATCGGAAGGAGTTTGCTGCCATCCCCAGGACGTGAAATGTCTTTCCTTCAATAACTTCTGGATGAAGGACCTTATGGCTTCGTTCTACGACGCCACAATTTCTATTTTGTTATGTCGCCGGGCTGGTCTGGGCGCAAAGGTGATGTTTTGGTTCGCATAAATAGCCTTGAACTTGCCGCAATCGAATTCTGGGTGCACAGAGACTTCAACAAGACGGCCATGCACCATTTTCTAACGAAGACTGAAGTTGCGGGCTGCCTTTTTCATGCTTTTAGAGAAGGAAATCCATGCCACCGATAGGCCCGTGCCTGCATTCTTCATGCACAGTATGAGAAGATTGCCTAAGTTCGCTACGAACATGAAGTCGAGCTCCCTTGTTCATTGAACGTCTTAACAAGTCGCGCAAAGGAGACTTTGCGGGAGGAGAAGGGTCCCCCAGTACTTGCTCAGGAACTGCAGGAGTGGAATGCAGACTGTAGAAGGGCCTTGAGCGTCCTGGTGAGGACACCAGCTCGTGCGCAAATCTTCTTCATTTCGCGCAGACGCAGATGGGTGTAGAGGTGCAAGCGCTTAGCCAAGCATTCCTCGTGCTCGATGAGCTCGAACCTTGACTGAGGGCCTTTTCCGTGCTGCGAGTAGCGCCTTTCTGGAGGTGGTATTGAAGGGCACAAAAAGAAGCCTGGTTCGCTTATCTAGGTCATTGCTTACATGGCATGTTCTGAGAAGGGCTTGGTCTCTCTCGCTGCCAATTACTCCGGGAGGCACTCTAATTTCGTTTGCATTGCCAAGGAGGTTGGAACGGGAAGGGATATCGTTACCAAGGAGGATGAGTCCTGAGCCTTCGACGACATAAAAAGGTATTTGAAAGTTGACTCCATTTTCATCTTTGCCAAGGAGTTTCCAGATGTCAAAGACTGGCTGCGCGTCCGTGCAGTACTCACCAAATCCATGCAAGAACGGGTCTCAGTCCAGCTGTTGGAGGGAAAGCTCAATTCCTAGAGAGATGCAGAGATGCAAAATCGTGGAGAGGGCACCAACGCTTCTTGGGCATCCAGGGTCGACGATTGGTCGGGTCCATAAGCGATGGGATTAGGTCTGAAAAATCTCCTTCCACTGCAGTTAGAGATGACTGAGCTGGAAGAAGTTGGAGCCCTTCCGAAAATCCGTATCCTCGTTATTGGATGATGGATCCTTACCAGCGACTTTCTTTTCCTTTCGCAGACGCATTGTTTCATGAGAGGGCCTCTGGCAGTCAGAGCTGCCGCGGAGGTGCGTTTTTTGAACCGCACTCATACAGTCGACCCCCCCGATACAGTGCACCCTCGTGTAAGAGAGGATCTAAGTGCACTTTAACAGTCGTGCATTCTAAAGGGAAAACAAAGTCTAATTGATAGTTTTCCACACAGAGTCTGACGCTGATGCTTGCAAACTTCTTCGCTGTGCACGTTCACTACACCACGCTTCGCGAGCTTCAAGAAACTTCAGAGAGCATCCAGTCCTGATTGCTGCGCGAAAATGTCAACATCTTTGAACAGCGACCCAATCACACCACTTATATTATTGTAGGCTGTGCGCCTGCTTATCCCGTACTTCAACATGCACTGTTGAACGATTGTTTCATTAAGACGTCCTGTACAGTTTGAATGCGTTTACTCTGCGCGAGTGACACTCTGTTCTCGATAGCATGTCCTTAAATCGATAAGCAGATCTTGAACGATCTCAACTGTTTTGGAGGATATGGCCTTCAATTTAGGAGAAAATCGCACTAGCCATGTCTCGCACGTGTACACGTATTCTGTTTTGCAGAGGGTCGTTGAGGGGTGCACCATATCGCTAATGCACTGTGCTAAGGGTGCACTATAACGGGAATACTCTCTGTAGCAGTAACCTGGAGTTCGGTTTGCATGACGCTTTTTCGGTTTGCGACCTCTAGATGAGTTCTGGCCTCTCCCGGAGCGATTGGGGATGTCGGCGGAAGTAGGAGAGTCACCCTGAGAATCTTGACGCTTCTCAAAGGCAGCTATAGACTGTTGCACTCAGTGGTTGACCATATTGTCGATATCCGATTTCAAATATGACTTATTGGTCTTCTTTGAAGTGAACGTTAGATTGTGAACAACTTTTACGGCGTCATCAAGGTGCAGTTTGCACCTCGGGCCGGTGGAGAACATGTTGCGGGACTGGTCTTTTTCGACAGTTTTCTCGCTTAGATAGTTGATCACATCAGTGTACGGCAACCAGATCTGTAGCCTTGCGACGAACGATAGTAGCGTTGTCGGAAGCCTGCGGAAGAGCATCATCTGCGTTGAACAGTGCCGTTACCTTATCGAATAATTCCAGGGTGAAAGTGTTAGAACTCTTAGTGATCGACACTTCAGAATCCGGTTCTTCTCTTTATCTTGCTTCACCAAAGGCCACAAGTTGAAGCTTGGCATTGGTCAGAGTCTCTTCACTCAAGTTCGCATTGTTGAGAAAAGTGATGGGCAGCACTTCGTTTACTTGAGAAGAGATTGACAATTCAATATGCATCAAGTGATCGTCTGCACGTCCACGAACACGTGAAATGAAGGCGTTTAGGTCTTCATTACGACGACGAGTGCATTGAATCACATCGGTGAAGGACGATTTCAAGCAAGTGACAACAGCAATCGGTGAATCTACTGCAATAAGAATCAATATCTGAAGAGAGTCTTCAATTTGGTCTTCTTGTTTAAGATCAATGCGGCCCTTAGCTTGCGATTGGTCCACGATGAACTTCTGCTCTGGCGGTAATCCACGATCATGAAAGTGCCTGGCCAAAGTAGCGAAGACCGTTTTGTATAGTTTGTCAGTTCCTTTCTTGGCAGCCGCTTGAATAGTTCCAACCCAGCGAGATACATCTCTTCGGTATTCCTGCAGATCGTCTTCAGGATTGAACATCGATGGGTCTGTGAGAACAAAGGGTTTTGAGGATCCTGCAGCTGGGCCCGTAACTAAAGGAGGCGTCAGCATCGCAAGCGCAGAGCTACAGAATCTCGGGAGCCGTCAGGGGCTCGCCGCGCGGCTAAGGCAAGGGATCGGGAACCGAGAAGAGTAGAACTGTGGGCCGTCTGTTGTGGCTCCCTCTCCTTTTCAGGCTGGCGTCTGGGCCACCTCTTGTTTATTGTCTTCGTGCGGAGCGCCGGAGCAGCGCGAGCTCCCGAGTTCGCGCTGGAGCGCTGCCAAGGACCTCCGAGTGAGCAATGCTGACGCGAAGACCGCGGTATTGAACCGCAAGGCACGGTTGCTGCCACAGTATTATCCGCCGACGAACCATTTTGAACAATATCACAGGCAGATGCAGATGAATATAGTGCTTGTAATTATTAGTCTCGGACAAATGAATTATGTTTTCAATGCGAAACGAATGAAAAAAATGGATGCCAAATAAACAAAACGTAGGAAAGAACAAAAACAGGAGTGCCCGAAAATCTTTGCTTTAATGCCCCAAACAAAAACAGTATACAACAAAAAACACATTTCTGGAATCAAACAAATATAGAATCAGTGATTGAATGAAAAAGATCATATCAAATGGAGTCAAACAGTCTACAAATGGAAACCAGAACGGGTTTGTTCAAAACTTACACACGTTGTCAACGTGCTTCGGATAATACTGGTCAATATAAATAGAACTACTGATTTAGGCGGTGTCTAAACAGACCGTGAGCAGAACCGTGATCGGGGAATGATTGGTGAAACACAACACAACTGGCCTTCGCCCGTTACCGCCCCTCTTAATACATTCTTGGGTCATCGTACTGTAGAACAGAGCCTGTAGCAAACCACGAACCTACATTTGGTTCACGCATTCCCAATCATTTGAATTCCGGGCCGCGCACTTTTGAAAAAGGACCGCGAAACATGTCGTTGTTGTAGCGCGCATACTACCGTAGTTGCCAGGGTGCATTGCTTACACGTAAGCACCATAATTACGGTACGCCACATCTCCGATTATACAGCTTGCCGATGTTGAACGCTCCTAACGTTCCCCTCTATGCTGCGCCCTTTCCTGCCTTCTGTACGATATAGCGCACGAGAGCCAAGTTACAAATGGCACACCGCCGATTGTACGACGTAGTCCCCGCAAGCACCCCTCCTCACGCTTGCCTGGTGCTTCTTCAGCTCCATTCCAATATGCAAACAGCTTGAACGGCCCCGTCACAAGCGCCGCTCCTGCCACACTAGCACAAAGAGATTCCTACAGTGGGGGTCCTTCGTCCGCAATTACCGTCTCGCCATACGATGAGCCCTCCTTTCG
Organism: Gracilaria domingensis; assembly: GCA_022539475.1. Taxonomy (NCBI): domain Eukaryota; phylum Rhodophyta; class Florideophyceae; order Gracilariales; family Gracilariaceae; genus Gracilaria; species Gracilaria domingensis. Next base: position 65,294 of record VCMS01000106.1, on the reverse strand, counting down.
CGAGCCATCCCGAATAACTTCTTTGCATTCGTTCCTCCTCCGAAAGAAAGCAAAGGAACTAAAAGAAATTTGCAAGGAGGTCAACCTCACTGTACACAACCGAAAGCAAAACGAACTTCTCTCCTCCATAGTTCTTTTCTTTCATATACGAAGCTTAGACGATATCATCGTAAGTGACAATCTAACTTTAAGTCCAAAACTACAACCATTTCTGTCTTACGAAACTGCTGCAATAGCGCGATGCGAAGAGTTTTCTCTGCAGCCATCAGTGGGAGCCTTTCTGAAGATGATGAATGTTAAGGATCGCAAGAAGGTAGTAGAATCAATTCGAGCTTATATAGACGAAAGTAAGGAAAAGTCAGAGTTCCCATTGACCCAGAAGAAGGACAACGAAAGGGATCCGTACTTTTGTCTTAATGAATTCGCTCGCTTGATGGTTATACTCAGAGACGATGAACAGTCTAGAATTGCGCTCCAGAATGCAACTGGTAAAACGTTAACGAGGATGGAGCTAGACAATCGTTGCACTCGAGATTCGTTTTGGATGCCACTTGAGCACCGGTTCAACAATGCCGCAGTGGAATCGAAAGAATCATTCAGTGGGCGTCTCGATGAGGTTAACTCGAATGAACTGCCCACTTTTCACCGTGGAGCAGCGCTTCTGAAGAAGCAATACGAGTCTGTAAAGGCACTTGTCACAAAGGCGAGGACCAATTGGTCAAAGTCTGGGCAAAACGATCCGACTAACTTTCCAAAATTTCTGCGATATCTTCCTTCTGGTGAGCTCGATGCGGAGTCAAAGCGAATGTATGTATTCTTTATTGTGTCCCGTATTGGAACAGATCGTGAAGCGGAGGATTTTCCCGTCACGTTTTCTAAGCTGGTGGAAGAAGACGATGGAGGCATTGAAGAAGGACAATTAGGGAGTGATTTGCTTAGCAATGCGGCTAGTGGTGCATATCGGCGGGCATCAAGTGCAAGAAACAGCGGCAGCCAGAAGGAGTTTATCGAGATATCAAAAGTGGTTAATCGGTCGCATGCGATATGTGAGGAGCAGACTGCAATGCTCAAAGAACATATGGCACACGAACGTTCAAAGGACGACCATGGGAGGGGTACTGGTCGTAAGTGTTCTGTTGAAGAGAACAGAGCAGTAAATTTGACAATCGAGTCAAGTTGGCAAAATCTCTGGCGGAGAATTCCGTCCTAATTAAGAGCGCTCGTGATGTCAATGACGCAGAACTAGTTGAAGTTCTTGAAGAAAGCCACCGTCATATGCTGAAAAAGTTCAGAAAGATTGTGAAGGAGCAAGGTCTCGATGGTGATTGTATGGATGACGACCCGTAGCTCTTATCACGTGTTTCATTGGGTTAGGGATGTCGTTGGGCCGTAATGACATGTCGTAGGATCTTTTTCGTCAATACGAATATATACAAGTCGGGTTATATGAAGGCTTGTGCTTTGTTCTCTCTTGTGAGCCTACTCTTCGCGTTTATGATAAATCTGTAGCACTCTTGTCCGTGTCGTTTGTCGTCCTTTCAAATTACGGCTTCCCACAAAATTTTGGTGCGCCTCCGCACTCGCTGTCTTTGAACTCCGTCGTAGTTGCTCTCTGCGTTGCCACCGGGAACTGTGCTGCCTCTAAGGGTTGTAGACTTTCATAAACGGCATAGACCCAACAAGAACACTCTTACGTCTCACGTCTTCTTTAACTATGCTTCTTGTACCAGATGAAACCAGTTTGGCGCGTCTAGTGTATAACCAACGTACACAATTGGCAAAGCAATAATCGTCAGCATTAGCACTATGGCATTTCGCAGCACAGCCATGAACTCGTTCCAACCGAGAATCAATAGTACCCCGATAAGTCAGATGGGAACCTTGGTTTTGATTCTTGCAGCCCACTGCGCACACTTTGCCTCCATGAAAATCGCCCCGCTCTGTCGCTTCAGTTTTTCCTTTAGGTCTGCCTTCGCGTTCGAGTCGATTATTGTCATCTGATTATCTTTCTTGCCCAGGTTGCGGCTGGCCGTATTAGTGGTAGTTGCAAGCGAACATTCCAACTACCCCACTGCTAGCAAATTGGCAAGCTTTTCCCCCCTTTCCCGCGCAGCAACGAACAAAGCCTCGATATCCTCATTCGACGCAAAATGCCTTGGTACACCTCTTTCGTCAAAGTGGAACGCACCTTCGAAGCGCTTCATCAATCTCAAAAGCATGTTGGATGGAGTACCGAAAGCAGTCCTGATATCGCTTACAGCGGAATTATGACACTCGCTCCTCAGTTAATCTTCCAAATTCGTCATCCGCTCCACCTCCAATGCAAGTCCCCTCTCACCATACACAGTCTTGGTCTCTTTCACTGTGGCTTCCCAAGATACATCTGCAACCTCAGATGTTCACCTCCATAGATCGTCAGAAACGCTCTCCAACACAATGGTCATCGGAGCCTTAAACTCTGACTGGAAAGTCTCCAAGCAATGCGTCTTGGACTCCGAAAGTACCGTGTTCGTCTCGCGCTTGAGCTCAGTGTCTAAAGTCTATTGAAGCCTCTTACGAGTCACTGCGGACGAAGTGATAGCGAACCCAAGAGGATGTAACTTCATTTCGGACGAATCTGAAACACTTCCGTGAAGTATCGTTGTTGTACAGGCATCATCAAACATTTTCATAGCTCTTTCTGTAGCATTCCTGGAGTTCTGATTCCAGTTCAGCCACCGTTCGGATACAGTTCCGTTCTCTCGATAGTTCACGATCTCTTGAAACTGTTTCGCGGCCGCATCTGTGTGCGGCAGTAATTTGACCATCAAACAACATCTTGCACTCGGATGATAGGTGGGCACGAACCTCCTCTGCCTTCATGTGAGCGACCGTTTTCGAGTAACGTGAAGCTCCTTCAATGTAATTGTTCAAAGCTCCATCAAAATTCTCTAGCAAAGAGCTGAAAAATACAGGAACAATCGAGGGCATTGAGCGATCCGCGGGTAGCAGGTCCTCTTTGAGGGGAGCGATTGCATCTTCAAAGATGAAGAACACATCTTTTGCAATCTGTTCACATCGAACATAAGCCAGCATTTCTTTCTGTGATGGAATATCAAGCTTCTAAAGTGCACGAATGTTCTCCCAAACAGATCGCGCCTACTCCGAAAATCCATCTGCAGCAACACCTCTACTGCACTCTTTTTTGAAGATATCGCCGCCTTGGAATCGCTTATTGAGTTCTGCCACCTGCTATTCAAACTTCTTTGGGCAGTAGACTTGTGAGGTAGTTCTTCAAAGTATAGTTCGAAATATTGAGTGATAGGAGCATCAAATCTCGTAAGGCAGAGTCTCCGCGTCATCTTCGCCGCCACAATGGGAGTCAGGATTCCGTTTGTCCTCACTGGAAGGAATGCTTTCCAACACCGGTTCTCTTTCCTGACTCGAATTCATGGGTGGTGTAGCCACTGAGCAGCTTCTCCCAACCATCTCCGTGTCTCTCATCTTCTTTGAACCGTTTCTTACTTCTTTAGCTTCATATTTTCCGAACAGTAATTTATTTCCTAAAGAACTTCGTCGCATGCACAAATGGGTCAATGTCGAGGCCCTTGTGAGCTTCACCGCAACAGTCTTGCCGCAATGCTCGTGCTACGACAGGTTCTGCTGTTAACGCTTGGCTCCATAGAGGCAATCGCAACTAGTCTGGGCAGTTGATGGGACGTACACGAGAACAATCTCCAGCAGCAAATACATCATACATACTACTTTCCATCATTCCATCCTCACCTCGTTGTGTCCACTCCTGCAGCCGTCACTGCTCAGCCCCGATCCTCACCTGTAGCTCCACTTTCATTTTGAATCGACGCGCCGCCCCTGGGCGCAGTACAACTCGCGTCACCACCGCGCACGACCCAAGCAATTATCTCCAAAATTTTAAATAATTGATCTCGATATTTTTTCAAAACATTTACTGGACGACCCTGGCGAAAAGCTAGCATCTGCAAGAGAGAGACGTTGTGTTCTTTCCCGCTGTTCTCACAACTATATCTTTACTCCAACTGCCACTGCCATTCCATTCTCGCAATACAATTTCGCGGAACACCCCATATGCTACCAGCCTGAAAAGCATGGAATTCAACCTATGATGATTCCATCTTACCTTATGTTTACCGAAAAGCACGATTTGACAACCTCTATATAGTATGATAGTGTTGATCAGATGTTTCAAATGCGCATCTAGTGTTCATCCACTGCACACCTGATAGATATTCTCGATGTAAATATGATAACCATCTGATATCCTCTATATGTCCTACTGATGAACTTAAGAGATACTCATTGAATATCCGAAGTATATCTCTGCGAGATACACCAGATATGCAATAATACGTACTTTATATTTTCCACGTTTTGATGCATCTAAGGAGTGCCTCATGGATATCTACTGACTATCTGAAGGACCTATTATTGCACATCAGCTGGATATCCCAGGCAAAACTGGCTAAGGGAAAACTAAAAGAGATTTCAATAGACTTGCAGACAAGATGACTGGTGTAGTAAGGTAATATGACCAACGTCATTGAAAGGTAAGTAAGTTTTTGTTTCACTGACATTTCCATGAGTGTGATTTTTTGAAAAAACTAAATTCCTGAAAAGTGCCCTTACACTTTGTTGAAAGGCATCAATTTCATTTACTGCCGCATGATGATTCAATGACAATGGGATTTGCTAGGGTAACCGTGGGGTATCTCTTACACACATTCTGGGAATATCATTAGTCGCTTCAACGTATATCCAAAGGATCTAATGAATATCCGACATACATCTGGGCGGGTCACTCGGAACATCATGATGTCTCTCCGGGCCGGCAGTGCCCCCCCCACCAGTTCAACTCTTCTAAACACTCAACCACTCATATTCACGTTTAGAGGCTCTCTTTTTATCTGGAACCTCGGATAAGAACAGAAAGCCCTACATCAAGATTGTTTTAAACTGAATAGCTCGCGTGGTGCTGATGATAAATACGGCTGAATAATCGGAAGCCATTGGAAACGACGCTCAGCTATCTGGGCTTCCAAAATCATGGAAACAGGCCCGCATGCTGCAGGCCACGACAAGAGACCATATCCTCATGTGCAATCTGGAAGAAATTTGAAGCTGAAACCGTCCACGGCAATGCCATACGTCACCGAAACATCTCATTTCTCAATGCAACGGCTATTGGGGGACAATTTACCCCGATTCCTGAAGTTGAGAGACGCCCATATTTTGCAGCAACCTTTATAGATTCGAAAATGGTGGATTAAATCATATTAGAAAACCGGAAGTGTTCTATACGGATCCGTATTTCAAGTACAGGGAAAAGGAAAGTGGCCAGTTTGCTGCTCGTCATCTCATCAGACCCTCTCTTGGGCTGGTACAGTTCAAGGCAGGGCTTGTGTTATCCGCCGGGTCCTGGTACCACCCAATGACGTATTTTCCTCCCGAAACTGATCATGGTGACGGTAGAAGGTTTGAGAATATCGAAAACGCCGTGCGCATATCAGCAAACTAGCGAACGACCCATTAGAGCAGACAAGTGTAAATGGGCGTGGGGTGTTTGTGAGAAAAGAAGGGATAATCGTTGGATGTGATATCAATAAAAAGTTGAACAGAATTTCTCTCTCTCCCTCTCTTGGTATTGAACGCCATTCGATCAGCGCTGACCCTACTGGAAATCTGACACATATTTCACACGGCAAAGTGTGGCATTTGTTACTGTACATCAACTGTCCACTCCTTGGTAATAAGCGGAATTTCAGTCTATTATATCTGGAGCTTGTGGAAATCTCCGCTTGTTGACATGAACTACGTAAATTTACAAACGAAAAAATGTAAGAAATTGTAGCGTTACATGAAAGTATCTCAAATAACGTTACAATGACGTGATGTGCGTCACATTAGATATTTCAGGTTTCAAAAATGATTTTTATTCTGCACGAACATCTTGAAAATGTTCAAGAATATTCGCGAACATTGCGAATATTCTCGAATGTTCGAAAAAGCAGAAGTTCAAGAACGAACAAAATAGAACTCCCGAATTTTACTAGAAGCCCGGCAGTATCACCGACGTTCTTTGTTCAATGTAACGGTCAGTTATAGATGTATTCACTGTAGGAAAGAATAAGATAATGGTTTAAAAGAAAAGTAATGTTCGCGTCCCGAATATTGCGAATATTCGCGAATATCGTCGTTTTTTCAGAATTTGAAGTGGCGAATACTTCTTTTGTAGGAGTCAAAAACGCTAGCCTTGTTTAAGGTGTAGACAGGTATTGATATGCTTCTGAACTATATAGTTTATTACTTTTAATGAAGACTACCTTGTCTAATAAAGCTACTCTTATGGCAGAATGTTCGCGAACAAAAAACTATTCTTTGGAAGAAAACAGAATTTGAACGTACGGTCAAGTTATAGGCCTTTCAAAAAAAGGTTTGGATCAATACCAAAGTGTGATAGAACTACCTGTCAACTTACAAAGGCTCACATTTTTAATAAAACATTAGACCTTTTCATTGGACGAACATTGTTGTACTTTCTTGAACAACTGCAAGATATTGCTCCTTCAATATCAAGTTCTGGTGTTTCCCGCGAGCTCCTGAGAAACATGCGCTGATCGCTAGCAATCGTGACCATTTCCGACACCCTAAATCCTTTTAATCCCGGCAAGAAGCGGTTGAACACTGTTTCTGATGCAGCGCTGATAGAATCAATTGGATGCGTTTTACTGCACATAAATCTTTGGAAGTAGCGATGGATGTGAATGACGTCATCGATACGTTGACGAAGTTGGGATGTTTTCTTTTGTTAACCTAGTTAGAATTCCACCTATCCACCGCTTCGTTCAGACTGAACGCTTTCTAGAACATTATGTGCCTATGAACGAAATTCACAGCGACGTTATCGCTTCAGAAGCACTCACTGTCTGCCACGGAGCCGTCGATTCATTCCATCGATAGCAACATGCGACGGATCCAGAAGTCTCTCGGACCATACCATCGGATCGATAAAGTAAACTCGAGTCTCTCCGAAGGAGGAGTCCAAATCGGAGACATGACACTTGTGTTGCACCACTCCAATCATTCTTCTAATAATCTCCAAGTGTTCCACGCTCTTGCCATGGAAAGCGTTTTCAATATTACCGCTCTTAAATATCTGCTTCTGCTTTCCCACCTGCAACTTCTCCGCCCAGTCAAACACCCCCACAATATGAATGCGTTCGAAGGCGTCCTGCTCCAATAGCGATGGAGGAGCCCATGTAAGAGTGAACAATAGTACTTCGAGGAGACGCCCGTAGCAGCAGTTTACGAGTTTGTTCACTGTGAGGTCCATTTTCACGGCAACTTAATGAGATAGGCGTTGTGATGAAGCGGTTCGCCTTCGGACACTCTCGGTTTGAACATTGCCCGAGGATGTAACGAAGCGCACAAGGGACTTAAATGTGACGAGCTCAATAGATTTAGACATTCTCTTCGCCTTAGAGATTGCAATGCCATCAAACCCCTCGCGTTTGCCGTACTTTCGAGAGAAGTAGTCACTCAATAACCTTCGAATTCGGTTCATTTCGTCCATGCTAGCGAACTGCTTGGCCCGAGACATACAAAACCCCCTTTTGCCATCATATGTTCCACATCATCGTTGGCGGTGAGAAATGGCTTCCGGTAGAAGGACTTGCACGCTTTGGAAAGGAGAGAGAAGTTGATCATTTCGGTAGCAACATTCGACTTCGCACTAGAACAATTGTTTATCCAACCGATCAAACCCTCAGTCTAGTACTGAGAAACGCCTTTAAAAATTCCATAGTCTGTCAGCGTCTTTGAGATATGAAGCAGTGCATGATAGACAGATTTGCACAGATGAACTTTTGAGGGATCCAGACGATAGTATTCTTTTTCAACGTGCTCCACGAAATTTACGCAAAGGCGCGATAGAGCTTTGAAATCAGGAATACGAACTTTGGATCGAAAGGAAATGTCTGAAATGCTTGCAAAAAGTCGAAGGCCATCGAGATAGGGAAAGGGCAGTACTCCGTCTAACGTGACGAGAGAAATTAGTAGTGTAAAAGACTTGTGCTGTGCCGCCTTCCATCTGCGGTAGTTCTCGAAAAGGTTCGGCATAATCCCGGTCTGCTTTGATATCTGTTTGGACCACAGGCTCAGCTCCTGATCCATGCAACGTATCGCGGCCTGGCCAAGGTGATAATCCTCTTCTTCTAAAGAATTAAGTAGAAAGATTAGATCCTTCTGTAAGTGGTAGAAGAGGTGCATAATGTCGAGTGGAAAAAGATCGTAAGGATCCAGTCTGGATGGATCACGACGCGGATCTTCGCTTCGAAGACGAAACAAGATACAATCTTCTCTTCTACCAGTATCCTTTCGAATTCGTTTCTTATTGCTTGCAGATGCACCTTGTAGTTCTTCCAGAGTATATAAAACATCATGAGCAACTCTTAACGGTGGCTTCCGTGCATTTTTCTCTCTTTGAACGATTTCTCTGGAATGCCTTATCCGAGTAAGGTAGTAATAGTGTGACGACCTTCCAGATGCACTTTCTAGTACTCCCTGAATCGTACAGTTGCGACATGCCTTTGCAGGACAATGACTAGCAAGACCAGACACTTTCGATATGGCAGGCTGGTCCCTTGAGAAGTATATCAGATATATGGGAACATTTTTCGTCTTGCCGTCGTAAACCACAAGAGGATAGCCGTCTCCTATCGTGTTCAGAAGCTCTTCCACTAGTGGGAGTGAAAATGATTGAAGATTTCGCCGTTCACTTGGCCCCGGAATGAATGAAAGGGGTAAGACATTTTGTGGTTTGTATCGGTGGGACGGATCAAGATTATAGTTGATGGCGGCCATGACCCAAACGCCATGACTTTGATTCTTGTGTCGCTGGAATCGATTCATGCTAACGGCCACGAAGAAGTCATTTTCCAGCTTATCCGCACCGCCAGAATGGGAACAGAGATTTTTGAAACGATCTCCGTCAAATTAGTCTTGAAGCCAACCATCATGCACTTTCCTCCATCTTCTGTAGCTGTATAACTCTGTACAGGTCTCTTCGTCACGCATAAAGGCTCTCAGGCGATCACGAAGAGGCATGTACCAAAAGGTACAGAGCTGATTTGGACCAGAAGACGTCGGTGAAGCCCCGCACTCTGTGCACAGATCATACAAAATGCCTTTTACTTTTGATGGAACAAAAGCCATATGATCAACGCAAACCTTATACATATGGACAACGTCCCTGAATCCCGAATGGTAAAAAGGATTAGCTGTCACTCTCTTCCAAGGTCGAAGGAGAGCTTTCAAAATGGCTAGGATGGCATCCATTCCTTCTCTTTGCACTCTCCAACGATCTTTAAACCGTTACCATGCTTCAGTATCTAGCAACCATTTCAATACTTCATGTGATCTTCGCTCTGCCCGTGCTCCATCTTCAGCGCCTTACATATTTCCATCTACGAAACTGTGATCATGGCTCACATCCGAGTTTGAAGATGTAGAAGCTGTCCCGTTAGAAGTGTAGGGAGTTTGTACTCCTTCATTCTGCTCAAAGTCATGCTCTTTATTTAGAGTGCCAGGAATTTGCACTCCTTCCGAATCCATATACGCTTGACTTTTCTGACAAGATTCGCCAGCCACAGAGTACAACATGCATGTCTTGAGGCATATGAGAGCGTTCGTAACATCCGATGTATTCCCTCCGACGCAAAAACTCTCGACCTCCGGAGGTATTGATGCTGCTGTGCACTGTTTGTTCGAAGAGTTCAGTTATACAAGACTATCATGGAGAGCTCAAGCGGATAAGCCGGCCGAAAGGGAAGCACTAATGGCGTTCACGAACATTCCTGTTCTTTATTGGATGCATTCTAGGGGAAATGTGTGGCTACGGGACTTTGCTCTCCGCATTTTGTGGGTGAGTTATTCATCTTTTAGTGTGGAAAGGGGTTTTAGTCTCCAGGGCGGGATAAGAACAACTTCACGGAACAGTCTTCACCACGTCAAAGTAGAAAAATGATTTTTTGCGCGTTTAACCGCGCATTGTCTTTCCAAAGCCGACGAAGCAGTAGCACTGCTTCAAGATTGACTGCCACTGTTGCCGTTGAGCCCCCCGGCCTGGACGCTCCTAAGGGCCCCGCAACCCATACACGACCACCGCAGCCTTCAACAATTTCCATTGACACCGATGGTTTCGGTTCATACTTTGATATGGACCCCAACATCGACACGACAAATGAGGAGTTGAACGATGAGGAGGCCTTTACGGAAGTGATTATCGAGTCAGCTTTCTCCGACATAGAGAACGGGGAAGAAAGCGGTGCTGCGCTTTCCGACGCCGGAAGTATGCGCCGACTTTTCTCTTAGAGGTTGCGCCCTGTCTGCCTTCTAGCTGTCCCATTGAGACTTCAGAAGGTGAAGCCTGTGGAATGTTTAGAACCTGGTATTGATGACTTCTGTGACTGTAGATGACAACCCGGCCTCTCTGGCGTTGAATATGCCACTCTTTACGCGGCAGGAGTTGATCACGACAAATACCTCGATGCTCGACTACCGTGCATCGATAATGATTCTTCCAAGACCGACCAATACCTCTAGAAAAGGCGACGCGGGAAATTCTGGTTAAACAGAACACCTTGCAGAAGGCTTGCAGTGCGAGCCTCGCACGTAGAGAAGCATTCGTTTCTCGTTGTCTCATTACGAGACGCAGTCTTACAGCAAGAAGGGTTGAAGATCTCCGGTATACACAAGAGCCTATCTCGACGCACTGAGGCGTACCATTCATTGATGAAGATGGCGCCGTCGGGTAAGTTGAGCGTCGAGCAGTTGGATGTCCGTTGTGGTTTAGGTGTTGGGGTGAAGTGTTCGACTCAAATTCAGCCCCAGTTGGACCTTCTAGGCAACGATTGCCTTCGATACATACAAATACGGCGCAGGATGTTGGATTCGGGGGGTTGCAAGACAGGGACCGGGACACATTGACGGCCCCTTTCTGTTTCAATGTATCGAGTTTCGGAGCGGATAAGAATGACAGCGTTGCCAATGGTGAAGGAAGAGATTGGGAAGGCGTGCTGGCGAGGGTGATAGTTGGAGAGTAAGAAGACCTCTGAGTATTGTGGAGATTGAATCAGAGGTGTATTTGAAGAAAGAAGCGGAGACGGAACTGCGTTCTATGCAGGCAAAGCTGAGGTTTACGTGGAGAGCGTGGTAAGATCTGGATACAACTTCTACGGAAATGACTTTGTGTACAGCGGTATGTCTGGAGAGCCGTTGCGAGCGTTTGTGTTCTCTGGACCGTTCTTCTACCAGAAGCTGAAGCTTACGGCAAAAGACAAGAGGCACAATAGTGCGTTCAAATACATCGAAAGGATAGATACGGGAGGCGCAGTAGTGCGGTCTAAAACTTATAGCTTGAGATGGCAAATGATGTTCATTGCACACTTCAATTATGCTGAGAAGAAGAATGCGGGGTCATGGCAAATATGGTGAATTACAAAGTATCATGACTCGTTTACATAGCATTATGGGCATCGTAGCTCCATGGAACGCACCGAAATCACTTTGAGAGCTGATCAGAACTCTTAATGTTGAAACGTTCTAGCGTTTTGGATTTGTTGTGTTTATCTGTTGTCAAAAAGCTAATTGAAACAATTGTTTTCGTGTTGGAAAGAGTCATGGTAAACGTTTTTCTGCGTATACGTACATCAAGTTCGACAAACAACCACCTGTGTTATGGCATAATGCAGAGATTCGTTCCCGACCACATTTGCATTTGGCGCTTGTGATGTAATTTAGAAAGTATAGCGGACTAATAGCGGGAACGTTTCGGTTTGTAGTTCATAAGAGCCTGCTTCTGGAGGGTTGAGATTCTTGGTCTTGCACGTTCAATGTCGAACTGGTTTTCTCGCTGATTGGGCTCCTTGTTTTGTTCACTACCAGGAGTTTCTTCCCGACCTGGAATCTGTGTTGTACACTGAAGTTAAGCAAAGTTCATAGAAAGGTGAGATACAAACTCTTATTTCCTGGAATGTGTCTTCGCATCTTTTTCATACATAATTTCTGATTTAGATTGGTGTAAGTGTCGTAAAAGCTTGTTTTCTATAATTTCAGGTTGCCCCTTTCTGTGTATGGTCTAGAAGAAAACGTGATTGCCTATGCTTTTTGTTTGAAATGCTCCGAACAAGAAGCAGACGCTTGTGACAAATTTTTTTGAGCTTGTGTTTCACTGCACACGATGATATGCTTGTGCAGCTCTTATTTGTCAAGAGCTGTCACATTAGCCCGTTTTAAATAAGACGTTTTCGCCTTAGATCTAAACCGTTGCTTCCAGAGTGTTTCTACATTTTGAAATAAGGTGCAACCTTATAACGTGTACACGTGCGGCCAAGAAGGAAAAGAATTGCATGTTTTTTTGTGTGTTAATTCTTTATGAAAGGCCATCTTTCATACAAATTCGAGTGTTTTGTGCTACAAAGAGAACACTGTGTGCACATTACGCACAATGTTTTCTTCTTCATGCACTTAAAAAGCGTCGAGTATCTTTCTTATATGTTCAAAGCATGCTCAATATGCGCAATGCACTTTGTCGAGTGCGTGAAAATGACTGCTGTTAAACGGCTGATTGCAACAAAAAGAAAAGGCGCAAAGCGTCTCGCATATGATTTTGGCTGCGCTGCAAAAACTGTGCACTAATTTACGAATTGTGATCGTAAGCTGCATGTTAGCAGCCGAAAGGAGTACAAACGTCGTGAAGGGTCACGGTTATGCTGTTCTCCGTTGCTGACATGCTGCTCTGATAGCCACGTAGAAGATGGTTACTAGCCGAAAAGATTTAGAGTCGCAAGCTATACGCCTTTAATTCACCACTAATGCGGTGCCTATGCGAAATCATTTCTACATGATGTAGTAGTGCTTCGTATGAGCTAAGCCTTTAGGCCGTCGGCTGTGACGCGCACTATTGTTTCCTTGAAATTCAAAAAGAGGCTGATTTTTCCTTGTTTAAAAAGGGCTATTTAGAACTCTAGTAATTTTCGGACTCACCCATTGTCATCAAGGTGCACAAGATATTCGTGGAGATGTGGATGGTTCTCTCTCGGGCCGTCGAGGACACCATGGCGTCTTGGAAACAGCACCCGTTGTGTGTTCGTGAGGCCAAATGTGCTGGGGGCTTTCGCTACATATTGATAAGAGTTTCCAACCTGGAATTAGGAGCTACGTGAAGGCTTGGGTTCTGATGGAAGCCCCATCTGAATCTATCAGCTACGCATGCGGGAACAACATATGTATCAGATTGTGAAGAATCTACTTCACATCAAGCGCGCGAAGTATTTCCCGTATCGAAAAAAATTGGACATCATCAGATTTGGGCTTTCAATGGTTTACTCAGCCGCCGCCGCTATCGCCACCATCCGCTGAACATCTGCACTTCCATGCGCCTGCAAGAGTTCCATAACAGCCGATGTACCCCGGTGAGGATGCTATGGTCTTCTTGACCTCGCAAGCTCTCAGTGCTGCTGCCGGAAAGAAACGCAAACGCCCGGAACTCGAAAAAGGTCTTGTCCGACCACCCATCGCGTGAACAGAAGAGAAAGTACGCGCATCTATCATTGACGCGCAGAGAAGCAGCTGAGACCGCTCTGCGACGACTCCTCGATGAGCGACGAGTTGTTTGCTCTTGTCTGCAAGATCTATTGAACCCCATCCAGCGCCTTGGGGAATGTTGCAGCGGCTGTCGGTCTGTGTCCGTGTACCCTTCCCGTTACATTTCGTACTGGCGCCCAACTGCCTGCAAGAGGCTATCTAAAATGTTTGCGCTGCACTTTCAAACACTGCAGGATAGAGTTTGAGACCCTGTAAATGTAAAGCTATTCGCTGAAACGATGCGTGCATTGAAAGGCGAGGAAACGAACGTTTCTTTTGTGGAGGCATTCTTCGCAAAACAGGTACAGAGAAAAGGTATAAAACTCCGCATAGGTTTCTGCAACTTCATCCTAGCGATGCATCTTGGACTTGATACGCTTGAAAATCAATCGTGGATCAAGTTGGAGCAGTACAAAGATACTCGGAGAACGAAAAAGCTCTAGCCTTCAGCACCAGTTTCTTTCGTTAAGCAATACATGAGTCTGAGAATCAATAACGCCACGTGCTCCTTATTCGATTCTGAAACCCTGAGTTAACTTCGGTCGAAAGAAAGGCTTTGAATCCTTGCTCTTATTGAGAATCCGAACTCATCACGCGTCTTTTAAGCGGAATCTCAGTTGCTTGACGAAAGCCAGAAGGCGAAAGCCAAAAGTAGCAAATCTCTATGTGGCGGACGGGGCTTCGCCCGATGACCAGAACGTCTTACATTTTACTAGAAAGGGAAACCGGAGAATTCGACTCTGATCATCAGGCATTGCTAATGGAGGTAATGTCTTGTCACCTTTGTGCCGGATCACCGCAGAAGAAGTGACATCCACGGGCGTTCCAAACTCTGTCTCGAACTCAACGGTCTCTACTTGCTCAACGGTTTCTGTTCTTTCAAGCTTCTGAAACAGACGCATACTCCGTCTTTCCGTATGTTTAGCCTTCTCTTCTGCGCGGTTAAGATTCGTTTCGAACGAGTCTCATTTAGCTTCATGCGCACTGCGTTTGGTCGACGGTAAACGTTTTGAAATATCAAACATGATGTCTGTCTTGGACTGGGGGCCAGTTGTATCATCGCTACTCTCCTGTTGCCCCGTGGTTCCTTCCATTTTCCCTTTTGCTTTAACAACGACTACCTTGGGAAATTCCATCTCTTCTTCAATTGGGCCATCATAAGTTTTAGTGAGGAGGTGTAGGTTGAATTGATATCGCGCAAAAGACTTTTTTCAGTCCCCTATGACTTCCGGTGTGTCCTTTCCTTCAAAATGTGCTGCTACATTCTCGACAACGTTTACGACAGTACCGCCTGTCCCATTGTATGCCGCCTCGAACTTTCCACTTGCCTGTTTTGCTTGCACTCCTTGCTTGAAGGATGTGCCAAATCCTCTCGGTAGGCTTCTGGATGTGCTTTCACATGTGCTCCTAGCTCTTGCGCTTCTGTTTGCGTTCTATGCTGATGGAGTCGACGGAGAGTCTGGAGATTCTTAGATCCGCTTCCACGCATCCCAGCACCATTTCGTTTGTTTCAATACTTACCGGACGCCATCTGCACCCTCGATCGGAAACCTCTGTTCACATCGACTCTACCGTACGAAGTACCTCCCAAGGAGGCTGCACTTTGATTCGGTTGCGAGCTGAGATTTCCGCCGAAGAATTCATATATCTATATCAATAGTGCGGCGGCTGGTCGGCAGATATTCATGTAGAGCAGATCTTTGTTTTCCACGATTCCAATATGATAGACAGCGTTGAAAGTTAGTCGTTAGATCGGAAGTACTTTCTTATCCTTGAGTCTAGAAATCTTCCGCTCGTCAAGTTGGTTTTCGGTCACAAACACAGCGTTTGAAACTCTCATCGTCAACCCCTTAGCTTTAATGACAGAACGGGGGCCATAATTCCCTGGAACACCCCCTTCCTTTCATATTGAAGCCTGAGACGCAGTATCAGACGTTTTCTGAATAGGCGCTTTTACGGCTTCCTGAGGAGCGAAGTCTTTCTTTCCGTTACAATCAAACGAGGAATCATGTGCCTCTCCTCTACTTGTGCTCCTCGTCCTCAGCAACTGGGATTGCAAAGCTTTGCGAACATTGTCTCGCGACTTCTTGTTGTGCGCCATATTCTCATTCTCCGCTTGTGTCTAGACTAATATCATCCCTCGATAGCGTACTTCCTGCCATTCAACATCTTCAGAAATCTTGTTACCCGTCTTACTACCGCTATCGGACTCTTCCAAGCAAGTGTCTTAATATTTTCAAGAGTCTTTCCTCTCTCCCGCCTTTAATTTCTTTGCGAGCGATTCCGTTTCCTGGTTAGCTGAGTCCATCTCCATTAGCGATGCAGCTTGTTCTGAAGCTGGTGCTTCTTCCATGGGTTCTGTTTCCTCAACCGCGGGTGCTGCATTTAGTTTCGAATTAGGCGGTTCATCTCCAGCGCTTGCCCGCATGCCTCCATCATTCTCCCTCTTTTCGACTCCGTCTTGCAGGTCTCCAGTTTTCGTGTTGCCTGCGTTAATGTCATGGAGCTTGGGATCTAAAACAAGAGGATTGTCAACGTCTGCAACGGATTCTTTTCCTGAATTGTTCGACTCCGCGTTACTGGAGCTCTCTCTGTGTTTTCAACCGCAACAGCTTCCCTTATGCCGTTTTCTTTTTTCGATATATCCTCCTCGTGCTCAGTTGAAAACAAATACTCCGTCTTCTCAGCAAGTTTTGCTTCTGACGGATGATCTTCAATTTTCTTTGCTTTCTGTGTGTCTTCTACATCTTCCTTGAGCACAATTTGCCCTTGACGCGTCCCGGAATCCTTTTCAGGTATTGAGTCTGTTCCCATAAGATCTTCAACCTGACCCTTCGATGAATGTTGTGGAGAACTCGGAAACTCGTGTTGGGCGCTCTGGTTTGCTTTGCACCCATAGTGTTGCCTCCCGTTAGTAGTGGTCCCCGCTTGACCAGGTGGTGGTTCTTTATCGTCATTGAACGTGCTTAAAGGAATCTACAGGGTCTTCTGCTTCTCTTAGGTTTCCATCGCTTTTCATGCTTTGGGGCTCCGTTGGACTGGTTTCTGGTTTATCAGAACTGGAAAGACAGATAGCGGTATTAGACGCTGGTTGGTGCTCTCGTTTCGTACTAGTTGAAGAATCGGGAGCTTGATTTAGAACAGAACCCTCTGCCTCGATCTTTGGAGCTGAAATATGCGATGACGTTCGCTCTTTATAGGTGTCTTCGAGGCGTTGTTTGGATTGTTCGCCGTCGCTTTGTTTACCCGAATTGTGTTCGTCGTTCGAGAGTTCTTCTGCAGATGGTTTCACGGCTGCTGTATTCTGGTCATCTTCCGCCGAGGCGCTGTTTTATTTGTTCATCGGTGTTTGAGAAGGGGCAGCTGATGGTTTGCTGGGAGTTCTGTCCAGCGTTGGTTTATAAGGAGAGTCGGAATTGGTTTCATTGAATATTCTGACTGCCTGCTGACGATGTACAACCATCGTAGACGCCCAGGAGGCGTGAAATCGGTGTCGGGTGATGCAGTTCCACGGTGCTTCGGTGTAGCGCTATCATTCATTGAAGGTCCTTGAAGGCCAATCTGTCCGCTTCTTTATCGGCAGCTCTGTTTGCTGACGAAGGGTTGTATTCGATGGTGATGCTGGAGAAGCAGTGATGCCTTCCCTGTGCTCGGCGCCACTATCGTCTAGGTCTTTCGTTGAAGTCGCTTGTGGTGAACCAATCGCCATTTGATATAGTCAGTCTGGAAACCTATAAGAAAGTTTTTCAAAATTGTGAACGTAACATGAAGGCGATCGGATGAAGTAGACCATCATATTGTATTCATTAAGCCTTCCGTGCTACCTCCATTTTGGCACGGTGCATATTAAATTATCAATTTTTTCAGTTTTGTGAATGTCGTATGAGGGTGTGCTAAAGTTGTTCTCATTGCATGGTAGGCTGTTGTGAGTGCGTTATAACACTTGCACTATCCTTTTCCACTCCTCTTACACTCACAAAACATTCCCTTTTGGCACGCCAAATGAGGTCGTAGAAAGCGATTTTAATCTTCCATTCCACCACATAATGCGCTTTTACTTTTAAAAAACCATCCAATTTACATCCGCACGTGATCCAAAAGCCGCAAAAATTTCTTATAAAGGAAGATGTAAGGATAGAAAGAGATGCAGTTGGCAAGACGAAGCGTCGGCCACTCTGAAAATGGCCCGACACGTGAGCTTTCAAGCTCAAGTGCCGACGGAAAACGAACGGCCGAGCCCTTCATTTAATGGAATTTGAAGACCATTAGTAAGAGTTATATCAAAAACCGAGTGCGGATAACGGGGCACGAGACAGCAAAATTCGGGCCCTAGCAGAAGACGAGGGACCAATTTTGCTGTCGAGTGCCTCGTTATCGCACGAGGTTTTTGATATAACGCGCTAATCGCGCGGTTAGACTTGGACAGCTATTCAACCAAAAGCCAGCGATGGAAGCTCCGTCACCTCCATTTGCATGCGAATGCAATGCATGTGACGAATGCATATTAGGCGGTCTTTGCGTATCCGAGCACACTATTTTACCCCCTCTCTTCCCGCCAGACCGGTTGGCTTCGCTTCCTTCCGCATATGAAGCATCAACGGTGTCTACCTTCAATCAGATTATCTCGCCGACACCTTCACCGACAGGCGAGATACAAGCAGCACCAGAAGCACATCACGCGTCCGCTTCAAATGCATCGTGCGACTTTGTACCTCCTACTCTACCACCTTCTAATCTGGAAGACGATGGCGACTGCGATACATTACCAGCAGATGCCCTTTGTGTGGTTCCTTCGGACTCAGGGCAACTACTACAACAGAATGACATTTTTTTCTGGGAACGCAATAAATCCCACCACAATAATAGCTCCTTTGCATTCTGCTCAACCTACTGTGATTGTCACTGAACCGTCCTCGTCTGCGCCGCATGCAGAGAGTCAACTATCCGCAGCAGGCCAGCAGCTATTCGGTCAACACGTCCCAAGCAACACTGTGCAATCTACGAAGTCCTCTTTGTCAGTGTTTTGTTCCTTTTACGGGAAACATTATAAGGTTTTGCCTGATGAGCTGCTCAAAGAATTAGAAGATGTGGACAGCGCACTGCACCGGAAAAAGAGTTTGCAAGAGCAAATGATTACATTGACACGCTTTGAGCTCTTCAAAGACAATAACGGGATTCCGTTGCTTTCTGGATACACACAATGGGAGGATTGGCAGCTAAAGAAGGTTAATCATGCTGGTATTGAATTCCTGGCTCGCAATCGAAACAAACGAACGGGCGCTGAACTCGTCCCGGGCATGCTCAAGGCATATATTGCTGGCATTCAAAGTGCCTTTTCCAGGAAATGGGGCTACGATTTGAATCTCTTTGGAGGAGAAGTGTTCGGCAACAAACGAACTGGAGTTTTCGCTGCATTTGATAACAAGATCAGGCAGCGTCAGGTTGCCGGTGTGGTTCGCAGAAGTCATAACAATCTTACTACTGCAGATATTATTAAGCTGTACAATTCGGAGTATCTTTCTAAGAGCACACCCCGTGGTTTCATGGCCCGCATTCTCCTCGATCTAGTGTTGATAACCGCTTTTCGTCGAACGGAGCCCTGAAGTCTGCGAATGAAGGACGTGACGGAGACAAAGAAAGATGGAATTCGTGCTTGGAGAATTGTCTCTCACATTGGTGACAGAGATGGTGCGTGTAAGACGCACAGTGGTGGATTGGCGATGGTGAATGCAAGGGCTCTTGAGATGTTTGTGTTTGACATGTACTTTTATGACGGTGCAGTGAACCCTTTCGTGGACATTGGCGAGTACTTAGCCATCGTTCGAAAATTTCGTGGCCCTGATGATAATCTTCTAGCAGCTCTAAGGTATCAAGCTAGTCTCAAAGAGTCCCTCTTCAAGAAGGGAAACTTGGGAAAGAACACTATTCCCAAGTATTTACTGGAGCAGTGCAAGGCACTTGGTATACACGGAAAGGGCATTTTTGATCATGTGACAATGCACAGGTTTAGAGCGACTGTGATCAGTCAGGTGAAAGCTGCTAGATTTGATGATTCTAGTGTTGCGCTTTGCAGTAGACACCGTGATCATCGCTGACTTTCTTCATATCATAATCTAGGAGGAGAACTTGGGCAGCAACAGCAGGCTGCTATATTTGGACAACCGGTTTTTGTTGCTCCATTGAGTTCTGGATCTGCGCACGGAAGTGATAAATCTGGACAGAAAAGAGAGGAAATGGGGGGGCATGAACTGGTTGCTGTCGAGGAGCCGAAAAGCAGAAATCTACAGAAGGAGAACCAGAAGCGACACAGAGGAAATGAAGCAAATGAAGCATTTAACGCCACACAGAACATGTCAGGGCAGATCATCGTGAACATCAACTACCATAGTGGAGACTCTGGTACGGAGAAGAGGTTATGGACTCCAAAACACTGGTTGACGGCGAAAGTGGAGCGAGAAAAGTCGAAGGAACAACGTGGCTGCGGCAGTCGGCGAAGGGAGTGGGTACAGTGTGCCCATGTGATGCGCATAATAGAGCTTGTGTAATCTTGAGGCTAGCAATAAAACCCTGATTTGGTTATTGCCCTCTTCCACGGCAATAACCAAGGACCATTTGGTTATTGCACTGAAAGAGAGCAATATCCAAGGACCGATTGGTAATTGAACACTGCGGTAGTGCGATAAGTATGGGTTATATCAACAGCCGAGTGCAGATAACGGGGCACGAGACAGCAAAACGTGGGCTGTAGCCGAAGGCGAGGAACCAATTTTGCTGTCAAGTGACCCGGTATTGCACGAGGCTTTTGATATAACGCGCTTATTGCACGGTTAGACGCCGGAGAGCCTTTGAATTGCATTTCAGCAATGAAACGCACTGTATGCGCACGTGATGTGCACAACGTACGAAGTCTGCAGAATTTAAGTAAATTTTATTGTTTTCCTCGAACAGCCATTTTTAAATAAGGAAAGATGAGTCTAGTTTTGAAATAAGAGACGGTTTGCGGCAACGCACTGTTTAAGTAAGATACGGCAAAACGTTAAAATTTGGGCTAGTTTCGAACCAAGGCAGGAAACAACAATGCGCGTCACACCCGACTTATTAAAGGCTTAATTTATACGAACCACTACTTCATTTCGCACAGGTAGAGAAATAGTGGTTAATTAGAAGCGTCTGGCTTGCGTTTCTAAAACGTTTTGGTTACTAACCATGTTCTTTGTGGCGACTAGAGCAGCATGTCAACAACCGAGAGCCGCAAAATTGCCATTTATAATGACGGACTAGCTGCCTCCGCCTGCTAATATGCTTTTAACGATCAAAATTTGTGATTTAGTTCACAGATTGTGTACTGCAGCCCCACGCATTTGCACGGCGGTTGACGCTACCATTATACCTAGCACTTTCTGCTAGTTGCTATTAAACGCTTAGTAGCGACAGTTTTCATGCGATCCGCGATTGCATCGCCGTGTTCGGCGAGTTTTGAGCACATAGGAGAAGTAGTTAACTCTATTTAAATGCATGAACAAGAACGAATTGCGCGCACCGTGAGCGGTGCGTACTATGCGCAGTGTTTTCTTCGTAGCAGGATTCTGTATGAAAATGGGCTTCCATACAGACTTGAAACACTAAAACTATGCAATGTTTTCTCTTCTTGTCTCCAAGTGTACACGACGTAAGGCTGACCCTTATTTCAAAATGTAGAAACGCGCTGGAAACAACGGTTTAGCTCTAAGGGGAAAACTTCTTATTTAAAAAGGGCTAAGGGTCGTTCTATGGCTTTAGGAAACAAGGAGACAGAAATTTTGAGACCCCAATTTTTCCTTGTTTCCAACCTACGGGTCTTTATACAAGTTGAAATTATTAAGTTGAAAAATTAATATGAGGCGGTCATTCAATGTTGTCAAACATTTTCAATCTTTTGACAAAAGTGAAACACTTCCAGTTTTCACACAGTGAGAATTTTGTATTTTCATAAATACAGTCCACATTTCTCTCTCACAATACATAGTATTCTGTTTTCCATTACGATAGTACGCTTGTACACTATTAGCAAAAAAAGTATGATACAGAAAATAATAGAGAGAGTACAAAAAAAGACGTTTCGAAGGACAAAGAATATAGTTTATTTATAACATGTGGAGCAAGGTACAGTCAGGGCTGTGTTGCAATTAATTGCTTTTGCAATATATTGCAATATGCAATAAGTATTGCATATTGCAAGTAGTATTGCCTATTGCAATACATATTACAGTTTCATTTCATATTGGAGCTCATATTGCAAAATGCTTTGATATTGCTGGATTTATTGCATTCTGAAAATAAATGCCGTATTGAATTTAGCTTTTGCCATTCAATGTAAATATCACGTAAACATGAAAGTTTGTCTATCAAGAAACAGAAATACATAAACTATGACTTTATTTTAGGATCAGTAGCCAAGGTGAAAAGACTTTGGAGCATCGCAAAGAACATATTGTCTCACATTAGAAAAACTATGACGTCAAAAATTTTCGAAGCATTAGTTTTTTTAAAGATTGACAAAAGAATTTGGGACAAAGATTTGGTGCAAGATCAGATCGAGTTGTTGATCGTTTCGGAGAGCATGCCGGCAAAGAGGCTTTAATATCAAATTAAAATTTGTAGTTCACATAGAAATTTAAACGCTAAAGATTGGAACGTATTCTTTGGCATGTATCGGCATTGGTTATCATACTAATATTGCTAGTTTATTGCAAACCCGTTCGGTTATTGCTAATTAAATTGGAGATTTAGGGCGCTATCATTGCAATTATTATAGCGAGATCGGGTGCTATATATGAAAATATAGTTTATTGCGTTTTGAGGTGCGATTAATTGCAATTATATTGGACGCAGCCCTGGGTACAGTCTGTACTTATGTCTGGTATCCAACGACTGTACCGGCTCATAGACTTCTAGATCAGAGCTGCCAACTTTGTTAAGATCGCGCTGCGTGCGATCTTTGGCATTGCGTTTACACATCTTAACTATCTTTGAAAATGGTTTCTTGTTTGGCCTATTATACTTTGTACTAAGTGGTTAGACTTAATAATGTAAAAGCAATTTGTTTCTTAAAGCATAACAGTTGTTGATATAATGCTAAATATCCGAAACTTGTGCACAAGTCCTTCACTAGATTTATGAAAACCAGGCTTTCAGTAGATTTTGCATTTTTATTTTCATTCGAATGGTAAGAATATTTTCTAGATAACAAATAGTATACGTTATCACATGCCCCTTTAAAAAACTGTTGTCGGCTTTCAGCGAAATAACAAAATTAATTTTGTGTTTCAGTTATGCAATAATTGTGAAATATAATTCTTTTGGTGAAAAGCATGAAACCATTTTAGATTTTCGAACATAATTACATTTCAGAGGGAATGAAGGCATAAACAGCTTTCGTTTCCATGAAGGCGAAACGATTCGCGTTGTCTTCAAAAACGGATGCGGAAACGGATACAGAAACGTTCTGGCGTCAACGTGTGCAATTGTAGAGCAAAACGTTCTCGCTCGGTACACGGGGAAGGATTTCATAAACCCCTGGTAAGGATGATTCCGGGTACTCGGAAGGTATGAGTATTGGCCCACGGATGGGATACTTTTTGGCAGTATTGAGGTATGGCACCCTGAGGGGTCGGCCATGACGTGGCGCAGATGAGTATTGGTCGCGTGTACGCGTGTGTAGGAATGGGTGTGTTCACACATGTCTTGTTATGATTGTCGGATATTTTACTGTCCGCTGCCGCGGGTTGTCATGTGCACCACGTGTATGGTCCTGCTTAGGTGTGCACTAGATTATTTAATTTGGTTTAACTAATTTATCGGTTACGATATAAGAGGTGACCTCCCGGTCACCTCCTTCTTCGGTAAAGGGTAACCGAGTTCGGCTCTGAACCAAATTCGCCTGTGCGAAGTGTACAACTCCCTCAGGAGGGTCACCGCGTACGGTAGGGATTGGATTCATTCCTTTGGGATCACTCAGGCAATACTGACCATTGTGGCTTTGCCTTCGGGCTTATTCACTCCCTGTCTTCGGACTTTCTGTTTCTTTTACTGTGCAGTTGTAGTGCTTTCACCACAACTGGTAGCGTTTCCGTCTCTGTGTAGAGTTGTGCCGCGTGGGCTTAATACACCTCGTCGTCTCCCGGCGCCGCGTCTGTTGCCGCTTGCCCCACGTCCCGCCGCGGAATTCCTCTCTTTTCCTCCTTTGGTTTCCCTTCCTTTTCCCCCTTTTACCTAGGGCTTACACCGCTCTACGGTACCTCCCTCCTCAACCATTCCGTCGCTTTTCGCCGGATTCCTGGATCAGGCCCGTTCACCCATCAACCTCCGTAGGTATATTCGGTACCACGGGCGGTCTTACACCCGCACTATCCGTGTTCGGAGGGCTCACCACTGAGTTCACCTCGTCTAGAGGGCAAGGACTCGAACGCCTTGAGAGACGATCCCATCGCTGGGTTTTTGCTCTACCAGTGGTCTCCCGACCTAGAACGGGCTGGATTCTTTCTTTCGTTCTCTTTCTTGTCGAGAAGTGTCACGATTAGTGATCAATTGGTTTTTGGGAAGCTACTGTGGAACAGTGGACTCTCTAGAGTGTTTTATTTGTTGTTCGTTACTTACTCTTTGGAGTATCGAGACCTCTCGTTGTTAAGTTGATCTTACCCCAGTTCGGTACACCGTGGCCCGGTATGGCGCGAGCTGCGCCGAACTCTCGAAACGGTGTGGCCAGAGAAACTGGTGTGCCTCCCCCTAGGCCTCCGCGTTCTCGCGCCTCCGTACCTGCAAGCTCGCCTGACAATGAACAGGTCCGGGAACCCCGGAGAGCTTCGTCAGTCACGTCGGGTCCGATGGCCGCTTCTACGGCAGGAGCTCCGCCCGTTACGGGTACTCCGGCCACGGAGAGACCAGACGATATGGTTGAAACCCATGGATACTCATACCTCGAGGCTCAACTGCGTGTCAGTCATCTCGCGCAAAACTCGTTGTTCGAGGATCTGCAGTATCTCAGACGGAAGCTTGAACAAGCTGAAATCGGAGATCCGACCAATGACATTCGTGTCTTACGTGAAGACGTGAATTCCATTTTGGAAAGTCTGGGTGCACCAGCCGCTTTTGTTCAAGCTTACCATTTCTCTATTCAGGAGCATTGAACTGAAATCGATCACCTAACCACTCGGTTGTCTACTCTCGAAGAGATCATCCGGATGGATAACGCATCTGATGCGAAGAATGCTAAGGAAGAAGCCTCTAAGCGCTCGGCACGCCAATCTCCGTATCAAAGAAATCGGCGATCCAAAAAGGAACTCCGTTACGACTCGGATTCGTCTAGTTCCAATTCTAGCGTTCGCTCTGCGAAATCTACTTCCTCCAGTTCTTCGGACAGTGAAGAAGACCGAGAACGGTATGGAAGTAGATCCCGCAGGACGAAGTCGAAGGCGACATATGCCACTCAAGGAATGATTCGCTATCGCGAGAAAGGTAGACGTCATCTTGGACTCAAGGAGTTGAAGCCAACGAATCTCCTCTACAGGAACCTGTTGTCGTATCGTTATTACCGATTGGACGATTCATCGTCAAGTCACACCTCGCGAAGCACCGGTAAGGTGAAGGACCACATCAGAAGACTGAATATCGTCTTCACGAAGAAATTCGATGGCGAAGATCAAATTCTGGTACTGGACTTTCTGGCCCGCTTTGTGCAGGAAGCCGACATTCTCGGTATGAACGAGGCGCAAGCGTTTCTCTCTTTACCCTATTTTCTGTCAGGGATGGCTGAAGATCAGTTTAACTGGGTCCGAGGGTCGTCCCGTGCATCTGAGGGAGGGGTCAGCTGTTGGCCGGAAGCGGTCCAATACCTCCTGAGGTCCTATGCAACAGGAAGCGCGATTCACAACGCGACGCTCGCTCTACGAGGTACTAAACAGAAGACTGAAGAGACCGAATCGGTTTACTCAACTCGGTTGAACAAAACGTTCCATTGCTGTGGAAATGTGTACTCCGCTCAGGAGAGATGCACGATGTTCGTGGATGGGTTGGACCCTTCTATCAAGGCTTTGGTGGCGCGATATCGCGAAGAGAAACGTAGGATTACGTATCTGAAATTGGTCCAGTACGCCCAGGCTGAAGGCGAAGTCCTCCGTGCTCGGCGCCCGCCGAAACCCCGTCGCTCAAGGGCGTTGCTTGTCAACGAGTTATCTCCATCTCTTTCCTTGGAATGTGGAAACTCCGTGAACCCGGATCTGGATAATGTCCACTTCGTTGGATGTGCTCGCGATTCGTACGGGTCTTCTGACATTCCGTCGTCGTCGACTCCGACCTCGGAAGGTGACCCCGCACTCTATATGGGAGGAACACGGGTACAGGCCGCTCCACTCGCTTACGCGACCAACGGCAGCCGTTTCTCACGCCCAGAATGCGTGAATGCGCAACCGCAACGACGGCCAGATGGTAATCGATCTTTCGATAAGTCGGTGACGACCATCTGTCATACTTGTTACCGACCAAGTCATATCGCACCTGTGTGCATGTTACCCGCTCGGGAGTTACCAAAAATTATCAGGTGGTATGAGTCCTTGTCACCAGCTGACCGTGCTCGTGTTCCGAGTAAGAATTATGAAGAGCAAAGGGCCAAGTTTGGCAATCCTGTTACAGGACAGAACGTTCGAACTGAGCAACCTCGGAACCAAGCTGAACAGGTAACTGTGACCAACCCCGAACCCGGGAATTCTGTTTCCCACTCTGAGCAGAGTTTGCCGTCGCCGGCCAACCCCGCCCAGAAAAACTAAACTTGGGAGTTCCACCTGCGGGAGGGGCGTCTCCTGAGCCGAAGTCGGAGACACCCGAGGCGCCGCCGCTTCGCTACGAGGTCTCTTTCCTTGAGAGAAAGATCCTTACGAGGACGATGGCTCAATCTGACATGGACTCAGAGCTTTTAAAGGTTCTCCGTCGTCCGTGGGTACGGTCACGAAATTTCCGTATCCCGGATAGAGTCCTTGTGATGGCGAAGAGGAATTATAAGGTTTACGCCGACCTAGGTTTATCACATCAGTTTATGGTTCGTCAACTGTCCGTGTTGGACACGGGGGTTGCGCCAAATCTCATTCACTCTTCGTTAGTGCCCCCGGCACTTCGGGAATTCGTTCGCTATGGTTCAGGCTTGGATATCGCTGACGCGAACAATAACCCGTTGCGCACGGCTGGTTACTTAACTCTCACAGTGAGACTTGGCACCTACGTGGTGAAACTTGACTTTGTTGTCTGCGATTCACTACCTGCAGCGGTTATACTCGGTTGTGATTTTTGCGACCGCTTTGTCGAAGCGATACGCCCAAGGACGAAAACCGTGGAAATGGAAGACGGTACAACCATTCCGATCGTTCGGAAGCCGTTGAGGCGCGCAATCCGGAAGCGCGTTCCGTTACCTGTGGCTCAGGAGGTTCCAAACGTGGATCCGAAATCAACAAAGCTTTGCATAGCGAAATCCGTTTCAATCCCGCCGGAATCCCAGGTATGGGTGCAGTGCGTCTCCAAACAACATGGAATTCGGCTAGTTCAACCGTCTTCATAGTTGTACGATCAGCGACAGCTCGCTTTAGCTAATGGTGTTGTTTCTATAGAGCCCGGTCAACCTTTCAAGGTACTGGTTGCCAACTTTGCTAAAACCACTCAGTGGGTAGTCAAACACTAGGTACTGGGTTCGGTCCTGCCGCATCCGAAGGCGCTCATGCAGACGAAAATCCCAACGTCCGAGGTTCTCGGTGTGCCCGAAGCCAAGGAGGGGGAGGTGCGTCCTGAAAACTCCGTTTTATCGGATTCCTCCAGAAAGGGAAACTCCGCCGTACCGGAAGCAGTTGCTACTGAAGAGGTGAACCTAGTTAGTTCGGGCCAAGAACGACCGTTCATTCCGGTTAAATCAGCGCTACCCCCTGGCACAGAACAGACGAATCCTGTTGAGGAATTAGAGAAGTTGAATCTGGACCATGTCCCAGCGTCTCATCGCGAGAAGTTGCGAGACATGCTCAGAGAATTTACTCCCATGTGGTACGGGTCCCTTGGAACAAATGGAATTACGGAGCACCGTACTGATCTGCTCCCAGATACTCGCCCAATCGCGCAACACCCGTATCGGGCAGGCCCGAAAGCGCGGGAAGAAGAAAATCTCAAGTCGAGAAGATGCTACGAGCCGACGTAATTGAGCCAGCTCAGTCGTCATGGGCATCGCCCGTTGTACTTGTTCCGAAGTCGGATGGATCATGGCGTTTTTGCATCGATTACAGGCGACTCAACGCCGTTACCGTCAAAGACGTGTATCTGATTCCACGGATGGATGAGTACATCGACTCGCTGGGAAGCGCCAGAGTATTTACCGCCCTCGACGCCAATTGGGGTTACTGGCAGGTTCCAATTCGAAAGGAAGATCGCGACAAGACCGCGTTTGTATGTCACCAAGGACTGTACCGTTTCAAACGGATGCCCTTCGGGCTAACGAATGCCCCGCTACGTTTCAGCGCGCGATTGACATTCTGTTGGCCAGATTCAAGTGGAAGACTTGTCTTGTGTACTTCGAAGACATTGTCGTATTTGCCAACAGTATGGATGAACATATCTCCCATGTGAGGGAAGTGATGCAGGTTCTGCGTGACGCAGTTGTTACCTTGAAGCTCAAGAAATGCGAATTCTTTACCGACTCGGTGAAAACCAGGGCCACATTATCCGCCCAGGGAAACTCTCCGTCGACGAGGTAAGAGTGAAGTCGCTGAAGGAAGCGAAACATCCGACAACTCACACGGAACTCCGATCATTTCTCGGTTTGTGTAATGTCTACCGTCGGTTTGTCCCGAATTTCGCTGATACTGCAGCTCCTCTCAACTCTCTCCTCAGGAAAGGACAGCCAGTTAAACTGGAACCATTCGGCGATGTGGAAGCATCCGCCTTTTCGTCTTTAATCGACGCTGTTACGTCTCCGCCGATTTTAGCGTTGCCCACTCCAGGGCTTCCATATGAAGTTGATACTGATTCCAGCGACCACCAAGTAAGGTCTGCCTTGTTTCAAGTCTCGAAGGAAGGCGAGCGACGTCCAGTTAGATACTGCTTCCGTTCATTGAACGTGCATGAGTGTAATTACTCAGTCCCTGAGAAAGAGTGTCTCGCCGTCGTTTGGGCGCTGTCTACCTTAAGACCCTATCTCATGGGAACCCATTTTCAGATACATACGGATCATTCGCCTCTCCGCTGGCTTATGGAGATCTCCGAGCCGTCGGTCGCCTCATGCGTTGGCGTCTCCGTTTATCGGAATTCGACTTTGACGTCCGTACAAACGGGGCACCCTGAATATGCAGGCTGATGCGCTTTCCCGCCTAGGAACGTCTGGTGAAGCAGAACCTGTCGACGACGACGACATACCATGCTTCTTGGTGGAAGAATGGGAGGAAGACCCGAAATTACGGATGACGTCTGTGACGATATTCTCGCCACAGAAACGGCCGAACCACCGCTTGGCTCATTTGAACCCATTACCGCTGAAGAGTAATACGTGAACAACACGGGGATCCTTTCTGTACCAGATAAGGGCCCGACTCAACGGGGGTTTCAAGATATCCTTTCTAATCAACGATCAGGGATTCCTTGTTAGGATTTTGGGCTACGCCCTCAAATTGTGGTTTCACACTCCCTACAATGGAGGGTTTTCCATATATCCCACTATGCAAAGATTGGGGGACACCCTGGTGGCAAGAAGTTGTATCTACCTCTCCGAAGAAACTTTTATTGGCCAGCTATGGCATTCGACTGCTACGCAGTACGCCGTTCATGCACGGAATGTGCCAGGAACAACTTCAAACTCCGACAAAATTCGAAGTCGATGACGCTGTTCCGAGCCCGGGCTCCTTTGGAGTTCGTTGCTATCGACATTCTGGGCGAATTAATTCGAACCGCACGCGGTCACAGGTACTTCTGGTTATCACGGACAGGTTTTCGAAGCTAATGCGAACGGTTCCGTTGAAACGGATCACTGCAGCAGCAGTTGCACAAGCATTTGTGACGCATTGGGTCTTCAGTTACGGGCCACCCGTTAATCTGCTTTCAGACAATGGCTCGCAGTCTGCGTCAAAGTTCTTTATGGACGTATGCCGTATCTTAGATGTCAAGAATTAGTTTACAACAACCTATCATCCCCAGTGTATTGGGCAGGTAGAACAATTTAATCGTACAATGCTTAACGCATTACGATCCCATGTTGCGGATCACCCAAAGGATTGGACTTGTACACCGATGCTATTGCGTACGCGTATAACACCCAGGTGCATCGGGTAACGAAGCTTTCGCCGTTTGAACTCGTTCTTTCGAGGATACCGCCACCGGTAGCAATCGAATCACAATCGACGCTAGCGTCTTTCCCGTCACCACGGATGTACAAGGACACCTGGAAAATTGGTTAACCAAGATGGTACCGGTAGCCCGGAAGGCCATGGAAAAGGCACAGCTCACGTACAAGCTTAATTTCGATCGCCGAATTCGCGGTACACCAGTGGTGGTAGAGCCGAACAGCTTTGTCTTCCTTCGGAAGGAGTATTATAATCCTGACAAGGAAAAGAGACATAAGCTCTCCCCCATCGCTGATGGACCATATCGCGTCATTTCCGTCAATCCGGATACCGTCGTACTCGACATTGACGGACGTCATGAACGAATCTCGCGCGACCGCGTTGTGCCCGCCCCAACGCCACCCACCGCAACCGGGCCCACCTCAACCAATACCCAATCAGGGGATCCTCAACAGGAGACAGAACCGTCAACAGCCGCTACACTACCGTCGCGCCCGGCGATTCTTCCGCATCCGGATCGAGAATTAATTGATCTACCTACAGTAGGTACGTCTGACCACAGAACTGAACTTCCTACTACTTGGACGAATTCCAACGACTCTGCACGAGTATTTACAAGAGTAACCCCCCCACTTCATCTCTTGATGGAGCCCGTGGCGCCACCTAAGGAGGGGAAGGATACCGCAGCTTCTGCGAATGGCATTGACGCTCCGGTGTCACCCTGTTCCCCAACCACGGGAAATGTGATCCACACTGATAGTCCAGTCGCTCCCGTGGGAGAATCTAGTGGCACAGTTTCCTTGCCGCACCCCAACCGTGAGGACTCCTCCGTATTGGTCTCCGTTACCACGGAATGTGCCCGCGAGAGGCGCGACGCTGCCGCAGAAGCAGGTACCCACTCTGGGACTCTAACCGCTTGAACTCGCTTATCCGCGCTGAGGAGCATAGCCGAACTGTGAAAACGGTTTCCGCTGATCCGGACCAGCCGCTGCACGCGGAAGAATAGCATTGCAACCCTGAAATGGAAAACCTCGTGAACGAATTGTGCTGAGTGTTACCACTCATTATGGATTCCCTTGTGGGATTTTTAGCGCTTTCTTGGAAGCCGACACTCTACAGTGTGAACCACATCGCGTGTGGAGACTTGGAACTCCGCCACCACTGCAAGAAGTGCAATCTCCGTAACACGGGGCCACAGAACCAGGCGCGTGCCACGCGACGCACGTTACAACGTGAAAAGCCCTAATGAGCGGTTGGCGACGTTTCGCGAACGGATGGCAGAGCACGGCACGCGCACGATTGTCGTGGTCGCCAATCTGTGGCGTAGAGCTAATCAGAGCTCTTGGCACAAGCCCCGTGGACCGGGTGAACCGCAGCTCTGCCAAGGGAGTGCGGTACGCACCTCCGTCATCGAAACGGTTATCTCCGTGAAGGCCGGGAGATTCGTCAACCGGAAGTACTACCGTTTGTCAGTCTCTCGACTCTCGTCGAATAACGTGATACCGTTGGACTCGTCTGTTCAAGAGCTTTGCAACTACCTCTCTAGCTCCAGGATAGGACGCGTAGGACGCGAGTTACAGTACGGCCGCCACAGCGGCATGCGTGGAAAACCGCGGAAGTGAGCCCGTCTCCAACGCTTGAAAAGCTTCACCTGCGTGATTTTAGGCAGCTACAGAACCTCTCCAGGTGAAACTGCGTCAGCAGGAGTGACCCATACGCCATGGAGTCCCGCGAACGGGAAGTGTTCCCACAAGAATTCGTTATCGAACGCATCGTCTGTGTTCTGCAAAGTGGAATATAGTCTGTTCGCTTTGGAAACTAAGCTAGTTTTGGGGCTATTTGGGGCGCGCGAGGGGGTAGCAGAGGCTGGCACTCAAAAAATTAAGAAATTTTGGAATATTAAATTCCATTTCGCGCAGTTTAGTTCTTGGGTCCCCTAGTTTTTGTAGAGGTTCTACTTCGCCGCACCACCCCATTCACTCTTTTCCGCGACCCTCTCTCAAAACTGCACTCGTGCTAGTTTGCCTTTCCATTTTCTCCCATGTTGCAATGCCAATCGCAACTCATCCCACCTCAATCATCCCATCACTTCTTCCCAGTCCACACCACCCCCGCTATTTACCCATTTCTCGCCCATCACGCGTTCATTTTGTAGAAGTCAGGTGCACAACTCTCCCCCTTCTCGTATACCCGCCTCGCCCCAAAACGGCTTCAAATCCCTCCCATCCTTCTCTCCTCCTGTCCCCTCAGAATCCCCTTCGCAGTCCGCGCTACCTCCGCCGCACTCCTAAACCCAGTCACCACCGGAGCTCCCACTCCCTCCCGCGGCACCTCCTCCACCACCTTCTTCATCTCCTTACGCCTCTTCTTCAGACGGCTCTTCCCATCCCCAACCCCACCACCCTTTGTCTTCGGTGTCACAGGAGACCCCTTCTGCACCGCCACCCTTCCCACACTTCCCTTCTCCGTCTTTCCCTCCACACCTCCTTTCACCGTCTCCTCTTCCACCAATCTTTGCCTCTTGCACAGCTCCTTCACCTCCTTCTCCAGCACGTCCAACCTCTCGTTCAGAACCCTATTCTCCTCCCGCAACTCTCCAACCTCCCTTCCCGCACACTCCACTATCCCATACACATGATTTCTCATCTCCACTCTCAATACCGACAACGAATTCCGCAGGCTCGAAATCGCCTCAACCGAAACACCACTACCACCCCCACTCAGCACCACACCGCCCATTTCCGTTACAATCTCCACAATTCCATCGTCCAGTTGCTCTTTCATCACCAACCCCAACATCCCCACCCTCGCCTTCATCTCCCCCACAAACCGCATCTCCCTGTCACCCTCTCCGCCCCCACTCTCTATCTGGTCTCCAACCTCTAACTGACTCAGATGCACCGCACCCCTTCTCTCCATTGCGACCCCCTCCACCTCCAATTCTACCCCTTCTCCACCTCATCACCATCCCCTCTCCTCGCCTCACACTTCTTTCCTTCATCGGCCACTTCCTTCTTCTGCGACATCCGACCAGCCGCCGTAATCACGTCCTCTTCCCGATTTGGTGACGGCGTCTGCGGTACCTCCTTCCCCTCCAACAGCACCCACAGCTCCTCATCCTTCACGTATCCGTTCGACATCTTCAGAAAAGAAGTAGTAGTTGGATCGAAGTTTCCGCTGCGATACAGTGCAATCGAGCTAAACTGTGCTGTCCACCCCCACTGTCCAACCACACGGGCTATATCCAGCACCATGATTGTCCCTGTTTCCCTCATCCCATTTCCCGCCAAAACATCCACTGTACACCTCCGCACCTTCCACTATTTAAGCGCCATCTCTCTGTCCCCTCTTCACATAGTCCCCACCCACCTCGCCTCGACCGGCGATATTTTTCTCTTCCACCATAACCCCACTCGATGGTTATAGCAAAACAGGAAGATATTGCCAGTGGAGGCAAGCTAGGACTAGTGATTGTACTTAGAGTTGCTCACCCTCTGTCTCGACTGGGGGCATGTTCTTCTTCCGTCACATCCTTTGTGGGTTGTGACAAAAAAAGAATATGTCACCACTCGACACCGGATGGATAACAATGATAGCACGTAGAGTAGTTCATCCTCCCTCTCAGCGTCCACTGGGGATATATTTATGTTCTCTCACATCCTTTCCCGGTTGTGATACAAGAGAAATACATCTCCAATGGACACGGAGAATATAGTCGTGATAACACGTAAAGGTAACAATGTAATAAACAATAAATTTATGCTACTATCTCTAACCAACCTTTCGAAAACCAGCTATGACATGAGCTGGGTTACTCGAGCCAAAGATGGCAGATCCTGCAACTGAAATGTTTGCACCGGCCTTCACTACTCCTTTCACAGTACTCAGTCCAATACCCCCTCCACCTGTATCCCTATTCTTGGGTACAACTCCCTTGCATGTCGCACCTTATCAAGAATACCCTCCATAAACGCCTGTCCTCCAAACCCTGGCTCCACCGTCATCAACAATAACATGTCTACAACTCCTTCCTTCATAAGTGCTTCTACGACCTTTATAGACGTACTCGGGCGCAACCCAACTCCATCCTTTTAATTATGGCAATCCGAGTGAAGCTATAAAACCCGTTCACGTCATTTATGAAGCCAAAATGGCTCCTTTCATCCTGTATTCAAGCTTCCCGTAACTCGTACTTTACAACTACTTTACAACTCAGGTTCGAAATCAGTTTCATTCATTGTACACTTTCTACTCTTCCACCTACTTTTCATAAAACATCATCACACTTTGTGGCTTGTCGTCTCATACAAGCCCTATCATTCATTCAGTACAATCACATATCATACATTTCGCTCACTTTCACAAAGTGAACCATGTTCCCGTTCTGCGCTTCCCAACCGTTTGTACTTAGTATCACTCTTTACCCCAGCAGTTCTCCGCCCCATCTTCCCTTTTTATCGTCACACAAAAACAATCGAACACTTGCAATGAACTCCCAGTCCGACATGCCTCCGACTCCGCCTCCGAGTCCCAGATACTCTGACGTCCCTCAGGCCTCATCTCCCGCCCGAAGGACTCGGGCCGTTATTGTTGGAAGGGGGCGTATAGGTACCATGCTGGCGAACGAAGAAGATACGGTCATTTCCGCACACGAATTCTGCAGCATGGCTGCTACCTCTCATCTTTTGATGTACCGATACTAGTTTGTGGAAGAACGAACACCCTGGAGACCGTAATTCAGGCTTGCCCTTATTCGCTCAGAGATAATCTCGTTTTCTTCCAGAATGGAGACATCATACCATTGCTTTCGAAGCTCGGTGTGGACAAATGTTCAAAAGTTGTCCTATACGTTGGTGTCCCCTCAAGAAACGCAGCTCCGCAGGATGGTGTCACTCCTCAAAGTCCGGATGGTCTCACTGTCGCAACAGGAAAGTGGGCCTCCAACGTTGCAGACAGGTTTAGGTCTATGGGTCTCACTTGCGGGGTTGTCGACGAAGACACATTTCTCGTAAGCTATTACGAGAAGCTCGTGTGGCTCTCAGCGTTCAACATCGTCGGGGCCTCAAGAGGTTTCATTCCTATGGACGTAGTCGCTACGGAGTGCAGTACGGTTGTGCTCACAATAATGAAAGAGCTGTTGAAGATAGTTTCGCTTAAGACAGGTACTACTTTCACCTGGAAGAGACCGTTGGGCGACTTCTTGCATATGGGAAAACTCTCGTTGGCTTCCCTACTTCTTTCTCCGACTTTCAGTTTAGGAACGCGTACTTCTACGACTTTTCCCGCCAAGAAAGAAACATTGTAGGCGGTGACCCCGCTCCTTTTCATACAAACTACGTCAACGTTGTTAAGGAAAAGTTATCCCCCTCCCCATTCCCCAGCTTTGAGGTTAGAACACATGACTTTTCGGTGTTGTAAACCTTTTAGAGATAGTTAAACATAAAAGTTACTTTATCGAAATGACCTGTTCCTATTACATTACTTATATTGTTCGTCCTTCTGTGGTTCAAATATGCCCCTTTAAATCCTACATCCCTTATCACTAATACTTCGCTAAGATTTTGCTAGATAGAAAATGGTCATTCCATATCATTAAAGTGCACGATACTAGTAACGAAACAAGTACAAAATTGTGATATTTCTGAAGAACTAAGCGTTTGCATTACTTGGGGCACCCGTATAAAGTAAGGTAAACCTTTTATGGGTTTCAACCCATAATGGAGGTTGTTTTACTCTTCTTGATTTCTAAGCTCATGTTAAAGATATTTACAGTTTTCTTTACCCACTTGAACCGTACATATAATTTATGACTAACTCATCCTTTCTTTACTTCAAATCGATGCAAAACTTCTCCTCCTAGTAACGTTTTAAAACAGTACTACAATAC
Organism: Gracilaria domingensis; assembly: GCA_022539475.1. Taxonomy (NCBI): domain Eukaryota; phylum Rhodophyta; class Florideophyceae; order Gracilariales; family Gracilariaceae; genus Gracilaria; species Gracilaria domingensis. The sequence continues at coordinate 29,411 of VCMS01000106.1, read as the reverse complement.
CCGTATATGGTCGTTCTTAGACTCTTTTATACTACGAAACACCTTGTGAACATCAATCACATCCTTCTCATTCCTATACCCACACCCATTTGCAAAACGAACCCTTTCGAAAGCTTTCAAAACATGTATAACTCGGAAGTTAGAGCCCAAGAAGTAACTCCTCAGCAGCTGGCTAACGAAATATTCGAAAATGGCTACGCCGTGATTAGTGATGTTGACGGTACTCTGAAAAGAGCTGGGGAAACATTCCTGCCGAAACAGTCAAATGCATGAAGTACATCAACGCACGCGTTGGTTTCGGAATTGCTACTGGGCGAGATATAGAGGATGCCGAGAGTTTCATGGAGCACCTGGGTGGCTACACTTTTGGCATCTCTGGAAACCAAGGCGCACGGGTGAGATTATCCAATGGTACCAAATTGATCAGGACCTTGACAGGGAAGGTACGAAAGATGTGCAGCCGAACTTGAGAGACTTGCACTCTCCTTAAATGAATCGCACGGACTTCACGAAGAGCGTCAACAAGCAGTTGTGAGCACTAGAAAAGACAGTGGACTCCCTAACTTCACGTACAATGGACTGTCGAAGTGGAAAACAGAAGTTAACTCCGGTATTTCAAAATTGTTGACATCCTTTCCGAACCTGGTTGCGCACCCTCAAGATGAAAACTGTGACATAGGGGACATTCGTTTCACGAAAAATAGTAGGGCGCTAGCCTTGGTTGAAAACGACCCCAGTTCGACACACATTTAATCGTTGCTTTCGGGAATGCTTCCAATGATGGCCCTCTATATGAAATGGCAACCCTGGCAGTTCATGTGAAGGGAGAAGACCATCCAGCAGCGGTAACATATCTTGTTGATGGCGTGGGGACGTGCATGAGACCATCAGAAGGGTGGCAGAACTGTACGGGTACAGAAAATGCAAGTGTCAATGGTTTAGAAATGCTCTTGGAATTTGTTTCAAGTGCTACGATGCCTTTAATACTTAGCTATGATATGAGATCTCAGTAATAAAAGTGTCGTATATATCTCAATACCCTTTTATGATCATGGTGGTTTTTATCTGCTGCTTTTCCTCGTAGCCGTACAACAGAGCCACCAACATAATTGTCGAATGTACATCCTCCACGCTTTCGAACAGGTTGTGTACTCCACCGGGATACAATCTTCTTTGACGTGAACGCCGTACACGCCTACCTCATGCAAAGGCCCGTCGCTCAAAGCACTTCCGAACGTCACGACGTCATCCGTATCAATAAATCTCGGTTCATTATCCACAAGATTTTCTCCTCCGCTTCCTTTTGTGTATCGCTTGTCCACAATTTCGCAACTTTTATCGCCGGGATAGATAACAAACGCATCCATCTTCTGCAACAGGTCCCCAATAGCAGAATCCACTTCTTCTCTCCACTGCCACAGTTTGTTGTACACGAAATTGGGAAGGCCACTATCACTTCTGGTCTCCACGAACCCCTTGTCATCATCATTCACAATACCATGCCTCCTATTCAAATCCCTTGCCAGGAACAGTAGTCCGTCAACAGTGTGGTCAAGGGTGTGATCATTGAATGCACCCTTAATTTCCCTCTCGTCAGAGAAACGCATGAAAGCTCCATGATTCGCCGAGACACCAAACTTATAGTCTCCGAGTCCTTCCATTTTCCCCTCCACGTCGCCCACATCACCCCCTGTGACAAGCCCGAAACCAACACGTTCGTCAATGAACTTCATACACTTCACAACTTCTTCTGGAATTGACTCTCCTTCTCTTCTCAACGTTCCATCAACGGAACTTAATATACCGTAACCATTGGCATACATGAACTTAGACAAGGTATTTGGTGAAATTTCCGCCAAGTCTCTCTGTTCCTCTGCCATTTTTCCTGATACAGTCACCATACTGCCACAAGTACCGCATAGACAGGAACTGCATATACTTCTCTTAAAAGCAACCTTAAGTGCAGTTTCAGAAGTGTTAGGACGCTACATGTTCAATTGCGAATTGAATGGTGCCACCAATGATGTTAACGATACCGAGCATTTGGCATGTTGCAATTAGACGCAACTGGACCAAAGACGTTTGACATTTGTTCAATTACCAGCCTGCCGCACCTTTTCTATGTTCATATGTATAGCCTTGTAATAGTATACTACTCTTAATACTCGCAAGACACACATAATTTACTAATCATCTCATTCTCATCCACTTCGAGGCGCTCGCAGCCTCATTATTGGCAAATCGTCATCACTACTACTCTCGAGCACTTCGGTTCTACCGGCGTCCGCTTCCACACCAATCTCCACGACCACTTGGTCTTCGTCCATGTCAACCGCCCCACCCTCCTTATCGGACAACAGTTCATCCTCCGCCTCCTCCTCCTCGTCACCATTGACAAACGTGGGTCGGAAATCCCGCACCCGATGAACAGCATCAGGTAGTGCGTAGCCCTCTGGTACCATGTACATGTGGTATCTAACCAGCAAATCCATAGACTCGGGCCTATCCACCTTGTCCGTCCCACTTGCTCCAGCATGTGTCACATCACCACGGCCCACGAATACAGAGTACGGTGGGATGATTATCTTCTTCGCTGGATACACCTCCGACATCACTCGCAACTGTTGGTTGTTCATCCCCACCAGTTGATGGCTTCCAGCGCTCACCCAGAGAGGAAAGCCCTCTTTCCCAGAGGCCATTACAAAGTATCCGGGGTTGCCAGTATTCATTGTTTCCTTCGTAACCAGACCACTGAAGTCGGTGTGCAGCGTCTGGCGCTTGCACTTTCTCGTCGTCCCCAGAAATCGACCACCAGTTTTCGGAGTGTACATCTTCACAGCTTCCCTTTCATTGTCCCATAGTCCAAAGCCGCAGCAATTGTACCCATTCGAACATCAAGTAAAGCACGCGACCTTACAACCCACCTGAGCTCCTCATTATCCTCCGGCTTCTCCACCGTACCCCAACGTGTCGACATCACTCTCCCCTCAAATGGTCCATCGCTACCGTCCTTCCATCCTTCATCATCGTTGATTATTTGAACAAACGACTTCTGTTCCTCTCCTTTCCGTATATCCGGCATCGCTCCATACTCATTCTCGAAGAAGTCCACCAACTTCCCGACACATCTCCGAACTCCCGAACTTCTTCCAACTTCTCCCATTTAGGGACACCATTATCCGTCGCAAAACCATCAAGCACGCAATATCCATTCTGCCTTAGCTCAGCTTGCATTCGGGCGAAGAACATTTGCCCAAATTCGTCATGCTCCTTCGCAGCAACCCACAGCACCTCTTCATCATCCATACCTGTCGGTCGAGTACGAGGATACTGCATACCAAATGTCTCCGCCCGTAGGCGATGTTCAGCCCTTGCAGCGTGCCAAAAGACAAGATGGTGTACATCTCTGAGATTCGAGACACTTAGCAGCTCCGACCTATGTCCCTTCGGCAAGTGAATGACTCTGAGCCAGGGGTCCTTGTGCTCAATTACGTTCTTCCCTTGCCATTCCTGCGGTCTCAGCCTGGCATACCCGCACCATGATGGGTTCAGTGGGCCATCATATGGGTCACCTCGAACAAGTCCGTGCTCCTCAGATTCCGGAAGAGCTGTAGGTAACTCGTCATCAAATGACCCCCCACCTGTCTCTTGCTGATCGTCTGGCGCAGCATCTTTCTCGACGGTGACAACCCGTGGAACTGTCACAGAAAGAAGCTCATCGTCATCCACAAATGCAGAACTGCCTGCGTTCTCTGCATTCGCTCCCTCTCCCAATGCCACGAACTGAACCTTCATCGACCTTCCTCTCAGCACATGTTCATTTAGTTGAGACATCAGGTCATCCGGTGTCATGCTGTTCAGAGTAGATCTCATCTGTTGTGTGAAAGTCTTTCTCCGTTTCTTCCTCGGCGGAGCCCGTTGTTCTTCTTCAGAGCTATCCAGAACTTCTATGGCACCTCGATTTCGGCCGTGCTCAATTTCCCTATAACTCACCTGCGCCCGTTCTCGTGCACTTCTTCGCGGCTCCCCTTCTTCACTGTCAGATGTTGCAGCAGCAGCAGCGGGAGTCGCAGCAGCAGCAGCGGGAGTCCTCCTCTTTGTCACGGACTGCTTCACTGGTGCGGGGGCGGAATTACCTTGAGCATCGTCCGCAATCGATTCTGAACGGAAGTCGTGGCAGTTCTAATTGAGTTCGTCCTGCTCCGAACACGCGGCAAAGTGTTGAAGTTCACAACTTGTCCCAAAAGGAACTGATACACAGCTGCGTTGTTGTCTGGGTCTTCAACGTCATCTTCATTCGATGGAGCAGAAAGACTGACTTCGCGTTTCAGGAACACTTCCATGGACTCTTCCTCGTTCAGTTCATTCCTCACTGCTCTAGCCGCGCGGAACAGAGACACTGCTCTATCATAAAAGAAACCTCGAACCTCCTCAAAGCTTTTCCATTGCTTTGTCTTCGTCGACTTGCCCTTCAATAGAAACATCTGAAGACAATCAAGAATGAAGGAAAACTCCTCCGCATCCAAAACATATAGCGGAGTATGGACAGATGTGTGAGACCTATGTCACTCACAGTCTCACATATATCCTCGAAATGGGCCAGCATTCCCTCACGAGACATGAGTTGCAGGGCGACATTGGCATATCTCAGATACTGACGCTCTTGCACAGTCCCAATCAGTTGGCTCTCCTTCAACACTTCTGTCACTTCTGCAGGATCCACGTCTGCCGGCGTCACCCCCTCAACATCTTCAATTAGAATGGCGACCACACTAACTATAGAGTGTATCTTGTCTGCAAACATCATCCTTCGCATGGTACTCGTCGACTCATTGAGGTAAGAAGCAACACATAACAATTCCTTCATCCCAATGGGCCTCCCATCTCTTCGTATCAGCAGATTGCAACGCCAAAACTTGGCTAATCGCTTCCACTTCGGTGCACCAGTCGCTGCCAAATATTGTATAGCTTTCAGACGATGCAAACCATCTACAATGAAGCACTTCTTCGTTAGGCGTCCCTTGTCAGTATCCCTCTCTCCCGTAGTAGCATCTTGTAAGGCCACCACTGGAGAACCATCGACTGCAATATCCCCCGCTCTTCCATACTCTTCACAAGGGCTTCAACGTGGCGTTTACTTACTCCACGGAGTAAATTGGGCGGAGTGTCCACCAGAGTGATGTCAACAGTAACAACAACCATCCGGTACTGATTGAGGTTCACCTTTGGTACCTTCTGACGAATTCGTCTGTACGTCTTGCTCCGAGTAGGTGTCCCTTGTGTTCCAGACCGCTCGCCAGAAACACTTGAACGTGCCATTCTTGCGGATAGAAGCACAACGTCATCGTTCTGCTGCTCGCAGTTTCTGGTGCAGTTTGGGGTACAGATGGACCAGCTCCTTGCGCGGATGCGCATCCGCGTCTGGAAGGGGACCTTTCATGATTTCATCTTCCTCCTCTTGCACAGCCGTCCCCTGCTGAACCGTCTGTTTCGACGCAGAAGATCCCCTTGTGTCGACGGTCTGACTCATCGCAGGAGAAGCCCTTTTCGACGCAGTGGGCTTCGTAGCGGAGGTAGACTTTGTTTGACCTGTCCGCTTCGTAGCTGGGGATGCTCTCGTCTCCATAGACCGCTTCGTAACAGACGACGGACCTGCCCGCGGAGGTGCTACTGATGCGCTACCTCTCGGTGTTGATGAACTTCGAATTGGCTCCGTGCGGCTTGTCGGCGTCATCACCTCACTCATAGCGCTCACCGTTCCTCGCTTCGACGCCGGAATGCTGGCTGCCACCGGTTCCATCATTTTCTCATCCCAAGGAGCGGCCGTCCAGAGATCCTGGATATATTGTGGAAGATCCAGGCCCTCCGCCCGGTAAGGGTAGAACGTCTGACCGCTTCGACTGATGAGAATATTATGAACCACCACAAGACCTGGGTCCAATTGCTTCCCGTGCAACTCGCGGCGTAGAACACTTCCAATTCCGTGCAACAACGCTTCCCCGACTATCACCTTTCCTTCATCCTCAATATCCATCTGCAGAGAAACCCGCATTCCACCTTGCAACAATCGAGTGCTCCGCCGAGTGCGAGGAGTCACGCTTTGCGTACGCTTTCGAACACGAGTTGGCTTCATGTTGAACAGCTATTGCAGTGAAAGGTGTATATCAACAATACGCTAGCTCTGGACGATACGACAACGGAGGCGAGCCTTTAAAAGGCGACTTACGCTGGGCACCCCCGCTTTCGGCAGCTCCTCCCCAGCGCACTGCCAGTCTCGTCCGTGTCCTGTCCGTCGCTCGCACGCTGATGGTACGCTTTGAGTTCGTGAGTTCGCGCAATGATGACGTCCACGCGAGCAATGGTCGCGCTCCGCTAATCGATGCTCTCAATGCTTTGCATAGAGGTCAAGAGTACACTCATATCACTTCATACAGCCTACGCCGCAATACACGTGGACACGCGCCAACGTACCGGCGGCCGGGATGTAGCGAAATCACTGTGGCGCGCGTGTGTTGCGGAGTCCCGGGAAGGCGCCGGAATGTCCAGAACTGCCCGCGGCGGGGCGTGCACGACCACCCCCCGCCCGCGGCATAAAATCCACATTTTCAAAAACTCGCCCAAAACGTGCCGCGGGGAGGTCGGTCTGTTATGTATGTACCCTACACGCCCGACCCCCCCCGCCCGCGGGCACGTTCTGTACACATTGGCGCCTCGGAGACATCCCAACACTCTACCGGACAATTCCGGCGATGATTTACGGCACCGCCGTGCACATATATCAAAACTACCGAGAAAACTAGCGCGCACACCCACTTGATCCGCGACTTTTAGCACCAAAACGCGACTTCTGGCAATAGTCCCGAGTCGCGACGTGGCCGACACGCGCGGCTATCGCACCGACGCGGACACGACACGACGAGACTTGCATGTCGCTGGGAGCAGCTGCCGAAAGCGGGTGCCAGCGTAAGCCAATTTAAAGGCTCGCATTCCGTTGTTTGCGCTGAAAGCGTATGGATGTCACCGATGATGGACGAGAGATGCATCTTCGACATGAGTGCTCCGCCTCCGGCGTTCCATGCATAGTCAGACTTTTCTTGGTTCTTCGCATGCATTTGCACAGCGATGGAGGCCCTGATCGGTCACGGACGTGGGATTAGAGTAAATAGAGTTCTGCGCCGAACTATAAGATATCGACGGCAAGGAGATGTTATTGAGAGGCACTAACTCAAGAACTCCAGAACTTGACACTGCAACAGCTGCGAAAAGTGTGTGAATAACAAACTCTGTGAAACAACCGTATATTCTTGTAACAAGCTTCTTACACAGAAACGAGAGGCACCAAGAGGATGCGCAATTTTTTCCTTCTCTCTATGGATATGGTATATACCTACCGGTGCGAGCTGGTTGGATTCATGACAGGAGAAACACGGTCTGAAGGACCGAACAGTGTTCATCCACCAAAGGCAGGCTCGTGAACCCTTTGAGGTCTTAATACTTATACCTCGCAACCACATAATGAAAGGAGAACACAATATCCGAATGATTGAAGAAGAAACAACCGAAAAGAACGAAAGTGAAACCATTGCACCATCTGTGTACACTACCACTTTTACGCGTCTCCAAAGGACAACTGTGATCGACGGGATTCGCTTTCAGTGAGGCCGTATGGCGCATGGAGTTGTTTGCGGCTCATCTGGATACACGAATTTCCGACATGGTGAAAACCACATTACATGAATATGCAGACGTTGAAGTATACAGCGCTAAGGACATGGGAGTCTGGTTATGCCCGGCGAGTCCAGAGTACTCATTCAACACACAGGATGTTTATGCCACAGAAGCAGTTCAGTGGATCGGTGGGACTTGAGTGATGAATTGCGATACAAAACCTACCGAAATACTGGCTAAGGAATTTTTGACAGACTTCGAAACCATAGCACCCCGATAGCCTATAGCTTACGGGCTGATCAGATGTAGAACTGATAGTCTCGGAATACGGATCAATGAATACCGTATCTGGTTCTGACTCCGGTGAGTTGCCTGCTCGATTAACATAAGTTTCGGAGTGCTTAGGAAACAACTACAGGATATGCGTCATCGCAGGGTCATCGCAGTCCGCGAAACCGATATGGAACTGACAAAAACTCCTAAACTCTCCTAGTAAGCCAACCTTTTCGACAAGTCTCGCCCACCCACTTCGTCGAGAGTAT
>VCMS01000106.1:0-20950 GCA_022539475.1 Gracilaria domingensis | reverse complement strand
ATACAGGATATGCCGTCATGGCGGCAAGGGTTCCATGTCCGGCATTCACGGGTTGCGAAACCTGATATTGAACTGACGAAAAACCCCTAAAACTTCGGTAATGCGAAGCGCTTCTTGCGATCAAGTTCTGCCCACCAGCCCAACCTCGTCGAGAGTTATATGAACGCTCGTGGAAGCTCCGATCGGCGACGAGTCGAGAAGCGGTGAATCTTGCGGAAGTATGAAATCTACGGTTGCTGGTTTACAACATCCAAAAGACTGGTATTGGAGCCGCCCATGAAGGGGATATCCAGTCTCCTTCGAATGAATATGGACAAGGTGTGGAAGGGATGAGAAAGTCACACTTTGTAGCGTACAACTGTGACATGAAGGACCTGAGGCAACACACACGAAACGTTTGTGAATCAGAGTGAGATTTTATGGGGTGAGGCACAGCTTGTCCTAACAGACCCTCCCTTTAACACTCGAAGGAAGAGGAACAAACGGAATAGTGGTCACGATGTCTTCAGTGAGGAAGACATGATCCGTACGGCTGACTTAATAAGTTCCGCGCTTCGGTCAGGTGGGCACTTCATTATATTCTGTGCCATGGCACAGTTTCATGTGTGGCACAGGATACTTTCGGAAACGGCGAGTACGAAAGATGAAGCTGGAAGCGAAGGTAAACCAGAACTCATGCCTTCGTTTAAAGTGGATGCGAATCCACTGGTGTTCATCCGGGATCGCAGTAATGTTGGAGGGAATCCACGGAAGTTTGGGATACAGCCCGTAACGGAGTACGCCGTTCATGGGTGAAGCGTGGATTGCGACCATCGGAGGAAGCCAGTCTTACTCCATTTGAGGAGAACAATTTCATTCCTTCCACTTTCCCGGCTAACAGGAATGTAATTGACCGGGTGCCCAAACCGAGGGCGGGGGAGTGGTTGACATGGAAGGTACATGAGCCAGGTAGCTCAGTACCAGGTGGGCAGTACATAAGACCGGAGCAGAAGTCGAGGGAGTTGATGAAGGAGTTGATATGTCGCTTCACAAGACCGGGTGATCTTGTCATGGACATGTTCGCGGGAACTTTTTCTACGGGTATGGCGTGCCTATCGCTGACAAAGCATAGGAAGTTCTTGGGGTGCGAGAAGAATAGGCCATGTTTCAGCCATGCGAAGCACCATCTAACGACTCTTATGGCCGAAGTTATTCGGGGGGGGAAGAATGACATCCTGGTTGAACAGGAGGTGGTGGATGCGGCTTCAACGACCTATGAACGGGTTCCACATCGGGACCGAGGTCGGCTTGAATGGGAGGCTCCATTTGGTTACCCCCAGTACCAAGTGATGCCTGGACATATTACTCAGTTCCTAGGAAGATACTGGAAGGACTGGGACTTTGTCGACAAGTGTGGAGAGCGTACTGTAGATCTTTGGGAGGGGAAGTACCGAGGAGCTCTGAATCTTATGGATATGCATATGCTGTTGACTGTTGAAGCCAATCGCTATCGCTTACATATAGCATCTTCTAAGATCGACATCCCCGTGCTGGTATGGGGGTGTTCACGGAACATAAGATATTGGCTGGGGAAACTATCTGTCATTTCTATGGAACTTTGGTATACACGGATCTGACGAACCGGAAGGAAAGACACTTAACGTATGGAAGTGGCTGTCTCGGAGCAACTCCAGTGCGGTACAAGTTGTTTTCTATGATGGTCACTGTGACTGGTACGGAGTTTCTGCACCTGAGGAACAGACCAGGACAGGCTCAGGATAGAAAGGAGAGCGAAGTCTACATTGTCCCGGCGCCTTTTTGTATCGGGGGCTACATTAACGACGCCGGATATCATGCCGGGGATCCCGATTTATCGGAGCCCCGGTCAAACAGGACTCGAAGTGCCAATGTGCAGGTGGTGGAAGCGAAGTCCGTGATACAGTTCAAGTCAGACCTTTCTAACTATGCTCTACTTCGTTGTAGAGCAGTAAGAGATATTGAGAGGGGCGAAGAGTTGTATTTCGACTACGGAGAGCAGTACGCCTGGGACTGGGCTCTGACATTGGAGCAATAGATGAGTTCAGTAGCGAATAGAAAGTAAATATGCTTGTGAGTGTTGCAGCTGCCTGCAATACGCGTTGTTGTACATGTACACTGGAGCTCTTCATCTGTAACGGCGATATTTGCGACCCATTGGGCACCTCAAATTCCTAAAAAGCAGGAACTGCGGAGTCTCCCGGAATATCTGAACCATGCACCCCCCCCCCCACCCCCTCCCCCCTCCCCAACAATTTCGTTTCATTACCCTGTTTATCTCCACAGCATGGGTATAACGCCGAGAAAGCGAAATAGTACGCAGCGGAACAAGAGTGGACAGAAGAAGAGAAGAGCATCGGATGATACGAATCAGGCTACAAGCACCGCACTTCCTAAACGGAAGTCGTCCTCGACGAAGGAGAGAGTCAGTGGGCGTCCTTCTACAGGACTCTCTCGCCCATCTCGCAGCGGAGCGTCTTCCGGGATTGCGTCAAGAATTCGTGGATCAGCGAACGATGTCGTGCCGTCAACTGCCGATAATGCAAATCGTGCATCTGTCTCTGCTCCTCAAGAAGATGAGGTAACTCGGCCCAGCGGGTCAGGACAGGAGGGCATGACAACTGGAACCGAAGAGGTTCGTATGACACCAAAACCTTCATGTCCCCGGCCGATATCGAAGACCGGAGCTACTGGGGCGCGGGTTACGCCGCCCAGTGGATCTGGACAACAAGGGACAATGACGAGAAGTCGTGAGAGTCCTAGTATATTAAGATCGTCACGTCCATCCCTCTCTTCTAGAACTGGGGCCGCTATGAATCGTATCATGCCTCGCAATGGGTCCGGACAAGGGAGAAACACAATAAGAAATCGAGAGACAACTGATAGACGAGTTACTTTTCGACCTTCCCCTCTTTCCAGAACGGGGCCGTTGCAGCTCGTACGAGGCCCAATTCATCTGATATACCATGCCATGGAGGAGGACATACACGGGAGTTGGAGCTCGGAGCCGTGCCAAGGGTGGACACAGAACGCCTGCAGCCTCTCGTGGCTAAGGCTATGGCACATGAGGATAGTTCCGATAACGAAATAACACCGAATCCTGCGGCATTACCGGGGCCTGTCGCCGAAGAAGCTAGGGAAATAACGGAAGATATCCAAACTGGTGTGAATTCAAGCTCTATGAACAGACCTGATCTTTTAAATGAACTGAATTGCTTGAAAGAAAAGGTTAAGACGCTACAAGAGGACTTGATGGTTCGGGGAATTCTAGTGAAGGTCGCCCAAGAGCAGAGTACGGCTTTGAAAAAGAGGCTTGAAGAGAAGGATGTAGTCATTGAAGGGCTAAGAGAGGGGCACTGAAACAGGAGGGAGATAGGAGTACACGTGCTGGTGAACCTGGGCAAACAGGTCGAAAGAAGCATAAAATTGAGGTGTGCGACGAGTTTCGAGGGGTTGCTCGTGCAGTGTATCACAACATGCTGACGTGGGCAAGGAGAGAAACAAGTGAGCTATGGCTCGAAGGTGAGTCGCTCACCCGAAATTGGGGTAACCGTGCCGAGAAGGTGGAAGACGCAACTGAGAGTGGCGAAGGGCTTATTGAGCCGGAGGAAGGTGGTTCATGCATGGTTCCTAAAAACCCCGTGGAGCTCTTGGGCAGTTTTGGCATGTTCACACCGTCGGTAGAGGGGGGCCAGATGCTTTGCTGAAGAAAATGGTTGAAAGCGAGTTGAAGGAGTTGAGCTGGGAAGGTATTAGAAAAGCATCTCTTACCGACAGGTGTATACTGGAACTTTGTGCAGATATGTGCCTTAGGCAGAGAATGCGGCAGACCATGAGTGACGTCGTGGGCGTTCGTAAGAGAAATACGAGGGATAAACTATTTCTGCTCCTGGGGTACGATCTGATTTGGAGAAGAACAAAGCTGGTAGAAGAGAATGCTGACGAACTCACAATGCAGTTGAAGGAAGCGCAGGAGAACATACTGCGTGTTGACGAAAATGGTGTACCGAACACTTCATGGTGGAGAAAAGCCCCATTTGTTCGTCTAAAGTACTCCAATGCGGACAATGTCGAGGATATGCCGACGGAAGATCAAGACTTGTTCTTCCGAAACCGTGTCGGGGTACAAGTGCTGAAGGAGTTTATTGGGTATGATGTGGAAGACAAGGATACGGGCACCTTTTTAGATGGCACAATACTGTTGCTCGCACGTTTGGACGCTTGGGTGTTGACGGTTGTGAGCCTTCTAAGTACGGATGTGTCAAGGGGTGGCCAGAGACAGAAAATGTTTACAAAGAAGTTTGCTGAACTGCTACCTCTGTGTTTAAAGAATGTTCTGGGGATGTTAGGCAACATGTCTTGAGGACCAATTCCAGCGAGTTTCATAATTTTGGAACGACAACGGAAGATTGGACTAAGGTTCTTGGTAATGACATGAGAGAGGCTACATTTGGATATCGAATGCCGTCGAACGGAAGACTTTACCTCACTGTGAAAGAACAATTTTTTATTGACAGTGTGAGCCGAAGATTGGGGTCTATTAGCGATTGCTTCGTTGGTGAATGCGAGGAAGGGGATATGGAGTTCAAGGAAATGGACATGGACGATTTCGGAATTAACACAGGATCACAAGAAAAGGCACCACAAGGTGAACATGTAGAAGATGGAGCCCTTAATGTTTAAGGCTGTACAAGATCAACGTGCTCAGTTGGTCCTTCATCTGAATCATGATAGAATCGATTGATGTAGAATCGGTGTTGGAACCATTGAAGTGGAGGACAAAAAGGTGGAGCAGGGTAGTTTGATCGAACAACATGGACAGTTCCCTGTAGTGCAGAAGCCGGAACCATCCCGTACCAAGGAGTTAACTCTACGATAGTCTCCGCTTTGGAATGACGAGGGAACGGAAGAGTGTGGTTCTTTTCATCGTTTGTAGCCCACCGTAAAGATATGCATTTCAATATGTGGTCGATGTTTGTTGCGGGGGGTAAAACCTCGAAATACCGGACGAATGCCACCTCTGGTGCGGTAAGTGCAGAATCAAGGAGAGATATTCGAATCAGAGCGACTACCTGGGCAACCCAAGTCTCTGAATATTCTCCGCTTACCAATACAGTGGAAAACTTTGGCTTTCTACTGGGACCAAATGCTGAAGAAGTGAAGACACGTTGGATGATGGGGTATTTGGGTCGTCCCAGCTTAAGTGCCTTAGAAGACGAATCGAAGTGTTCAAGAGTCGGAACGAAACCGCCTTTCACGACGGCCGAATTCACTAGAGTTATCCTTGTCTTTTCTGGGAAGTATGTAATAGAGTGCTCATCCAGTGTTTCTTTCACGAGACTGAGGAAAGGAGGAAGGGCCTGTTCACCAATTTGATCAAGAATCGACCTTGTGTCCGTACTTGAGAACATTTCTCTAACAGCAGTCCATGTTTTTGAACTGGACATACTTGAAACACAATGTTGAAGAGCTCGTAAAGTGAAAGAACGCCCTCTCATTGCAAACCGAGGAAGCTGTGTGGAAGTTCCTGGTAAACCTGGATTACGCTGGTAAGGAGTATTGCCATTCCATTGCTTTCTAACATGTCCGTGCTCAATGGAGCGAATAGTCTCCTCCACAGCCGTTGCTGTTCTTCTGGACGTCTTTTTGTAGTGTCTTTTAAATAGCAGGTGTGCATGTTCGTATATGCCTGCGTCGTAATACTTGATACTTCCCAGACGGCGAATATCGTCCACGAGATGATCGAGAAGATGAAACTTCAGAGTTCCCAGTCTGGAGGGATGAAAATCCGCCAGAGTCTTTGTTACGGAACGCTTGAAGGCTTCAATCTCCGAACTAAGACACAGGAGAGAGCTTTCAGTCCAATACGGGTCACGATTGTATCTGAATAAGGTCGAGAGCAAGTCCGAGTACTGAGAGAAAACGGTTGTGACTGGGGCAACGTCCTGTTCTCCACAGCATATGTCAAAGAATGCTCCTATGAAGGGAAAGACCATGTCAAGTGCTTTGTAGTTTTTGGCCTCCAGCATTCCACGGAGACCGTCTTTCGTGAAGATACCATTCAAAGATTTGCCTTTCTCCTGCGTGGAGAAATCGATATGTAAACCTTTGGCAGGAGAATCGCGTTCTATGGCAGCTAGAATTGCGTTTGCATGGTTGAGGAGTTGGGTGCGTATCGTTCGAAATGAACGCGATGCAGATGTTCCTATTGTGGTGCACAGGGTGTCTGACTGCAGTCTCTCGATTGTGGCCGTTTTTATCAACTTTGAGATGCCGAGATGCAAGTTGTGTAATGGTTCGAATGAGAACAGACTGTATGGAGACAATCCCGGGATCATTCCAAGGCTTACGGAAGTTTCGAGGAACGAAGGAATGAGAGATATGGAATTTGAACGCATCAGAGTATCCGCTTGAGATCTCCTCTCCCTCGCACGACGTGGACGTCTTTCCGCCTCGTCTTTTTGTGCATGTTGCAAGATAGCTGTGTATGTCTTTCGGATGCTTTTCGTGTGCTTTTGAGAACGTCCGTTGAATGAGGTGGGAATAGGACTGCATAAAGATGAGCGAGGGGCTTTGCATCTATGACACGGGCTTTCCGTTTTGGTCCCATGAAGAATGGACAGAATGTCCTTAGCCTCAGGAATATCCGCACAATAACTTGCAAGCAGAGGATGGCACACTCGACTTAGTTTGTCTTCCCCGATGAACTGAAAACCTTTCTGCGTGAGATTTAGAATGGGCTCCAGGACTTGACGAAGAGATTCTTGAAGGATTTGCATCCTGGACTCGCGTAGAGACTTGCTAGAAACAAATGGCATTGCGTCTGCTTCAGATGCGGAAACCTCGATCAGTGTGGTAGGGAAGTATGCCACTACTGTGAGGTCATCACGGATACACTTACGGCGAAGCTGGTCGGAGAAGTTGAGAAATATGAGGTGAAGAGGATAGGCGGTAACCGATGTTTGCTTTAGAGTTGTTGAAGACTTATCGGTGTATACCTGCAGAAGACCTACGAAAGATTCACTGTAACTTATTTCTTGGGAGTACCACACTATTCTACTATCCAAAGAGCCCATGACCATTTCCTTAAGTTTTGAGGTGGCGTCTCTTGCGAGAGAGCCGGACATGGGGTGAGATATTTTCGTGGAGTGGGTCTGAGGTATAGGGTGGAAGAATGTGTTTTCGTTGTTAGCCAACTGGAGCTGTTTCACAAGTGTCTGAACGGGTTCTCTCGTGTAGAGGGTGGCGCTGAACTTACATCCTTCTGGCGAGACAGTTCTGCGATTGAAACCGTCCTTTGAGGCGTATCGTTCGAAAATGGCCTTCTTCAGTTCTGTACAGCGCTTGGAACTTGTTATGGTCTCGTTGAATCGCTTTTGCGAGAATCGCGGGTCCCGAAGTAGCCCAATTAGCTCGTCCGCCTCACGATGACCAAGGTTGGAAGCTACTGAAGCCAGACAAACCGTGAGATAATCCATATGCAAATCACCGAGGGCCCCTCAGAAGGCACTGGGGGGAACTGCTTCCGTGTTCTCGCTCTAATGACGCGGGACCCGGGGAAGGAGAAGCACAATGCGAAGTGTCCGGAATGGGAGGGGCGCACGGAGTGGGGTCGACGATGTCCTCGGACACTGGAGGCTCGGGAAGGCGACAAGGGGCAGTGACCGTTTCGGAAGATGTGGGCGCGGGTGCGGAAAGCTTGAGACGCTTGCTTCTCCGAATGGGCCGGCTATTGTCGTCTTCCAGCGCTGCTTTCAGACGAAACGGGCAATGGTTGACATGCTGTTGAAGGGATAAGACTCCTCGGCGAGTAACGAAGGGGCACCCACGCTTCTTATGTGTACAGTAGTAGACCATGGGAAGAAGAACTGAACGAGAAACGACGACAAAGACTGCAAGGGAAGGGCGTCCGAAGGGAGAAGGAGGTCGAGCGACAGTCAAGATCGACGTCATGCTGAGAACGGAGAATATATTTTGAGTTTAAATCACGTGCTTTCGTTCAAAAAGGAACGTAGGTACACGTCGACCTCAACACAAGGGTGTACTTCTCGTATTATCTACCACTGGTTATAAACCTGTGGTTTCCCAACGTTGTACGCTGTACACTTGTCCAATCTCGCACAGAAAAATAAATCTCTTCCCTTCGCCGCCGCCGCCGCGCCTCCGACGTCCGAACTTCCGTTACCGTCGTGAGCCATGCCATCGATATCATCGCGTTATACTCCGCTCCGTCGTACTTTTTCCCGCCCTCCACTTTATGGAGGCTCCATAAAGTAGAGGGCGGAAGAAAGTAGAACGGAGTCATCCGTATCTCAGGGATGTATTCCGTGCAGTCTTTTCGTACGTTCTTCCATATCCTTCCACGTATCTTTGCTCTAAACTAACCAATCCTCACCGCGTTTCTTCGCGCTCTGCGACATGGAAACGGCAGGAAATAAGCTAATCACCCTCAACTTCTTCTATTTGTTCAAGATATAGAACGAGTTGAAGGGTGAAAACGGGAACCCGGTAACCCAAACCGACGACTGTAAGTACGCGAACAATAGTTCATTTCGTTGCGCCATAGGCTCTAGCTCTGCCTGTTCGGGATAGGCGATTCTGGTACTTGGTTGAGACATAGGTTTCTGTCTCGTTTATCGCATCTTGCGGTATGTTTGCTGCATGGGCATTCTCGGTGTCGTTGCTTGTGAGTTCTTGCTTCGAGACCTTTCGCGTTTTACGATGAATGGATTGCTGGTAATCTAACCGATCACTTTCCTTCTTCTTCTTCCTTTTGCGAGTTACTAGGTCCCTCGACTTTTCTAGCGCAACGTTTCTGTTTTGCTTTATCAATGGTACGTTCCATCGCAATTCAAATGTTTCCAACGGAGCATTGACTAACTTATGGATACTTTCTGCTTGCGTATACAGGTAAACGACCAATTTTATTTCATCTCTCCAGATCCATCATCGATCTTGAGAGACAAAATGAAATTGGTCGTTTTACTGTCTGACTGTTCGGGATAGGCGATTCTGGTAAATGTTTGGGATATAGGCTAGATTCTCGTTTATCGCGTCTTGCGGTATGTTTGCTGCATGGGCATTCTCGGTGTCCTTGCTTGTGAGTTCTCGCTTCGACACCTTTCGCGGTTTACGATGATATGGTGGGCTGGTAATCTAACCGATCCCTTTCCTGCTTCTTCTTCCGTTTGCGAGTTACCAGGTCCCTCGACTTTTCTAGCGCAACGTTTCTGTTTCGTTTTATCAATGGTACGTTCCATCGCATTTCAAATGTATCTAACGGATCATTGACTAACTTATGGATAATTTCTGCTTGCGTATACAGGTAAATGACTTTTGATGCGGACGTAGCTCACGAGTTGCAGGTGCAGGTTCCTCAAGTAGGGAACCATGCATCTGGGCATGGTTCCCTACATGAGGAACGGAGAGGATGAGGCGCTTCGCGCCTCATCCTCTCGGAGTGCGTATGTGTTCTACCGATACCGCAATTTCGTGCAGGTGCCTTCTGCGGCATCTGCCGCAGATTGCGCCTACACCCGCTCCATTATGGGGAAATGGTACATGTAATATAGCGAAGTAGTGGTTAGCAAAAGCGGTCGATAGAAGAATAGATACGAATAAAACGGTATGATTTCAGAATGGGCATCATCTGTACTAGCACTAGTATTCCATGCGTTGCAGGGTATCATTCCGCAGAAGGTATCGTGTAATGTGCACCTTAATGGAAACTGAACCTAGACTTCGCGAAATACGGTTCAGGTAGCCCTCGACTAAAGAACTAGCACGAGTGGAAAACCCCCCAGTATTTACTGCACAGAGATTCTGGACGACCCAAGCAATTATCTGCAAATTTTGAAATAATTGATCTCGATATTTTTTCAAAAAATTTACTGGACGACCCTTGCCAATTTCTGGACGACCCTCGCCAAAAACTAGCATCTGCAAGAGACAGACGGACCTGTAGTTGAAGAGAGCGACGCGGACAGCGACGAAAGCAACCAGAGTGAACGAAGTGAGGACAGTGAGGACAGTGAAGACAGTGCCAGGAGTAACAGAAAGGACGACATTGCTGGCGATGATGGTGAAGTTGAGGTGAAAAGGAAGAGGAGGAGCGATGGGAAAATGCATGTCGTTGATAAGAAGTTGGCTTAGGGTGCAGGCGTGGGGAGAAGTGCAAAGGAGAAAACCGTGACCGAAGGAAGACCGTTGGCTAAGAAGAAGCCGGCTGCAACAAGTGCAACCGTGAATAAGACTGCGGGTAAGCAGCCCCGAATAGAGAAACCCAACTTTGTGACTGTCGTTGTGGTCTCCACCGAGCAGGAATCACTTCATCACGAACAATTGGAAGTGTTAGTGTCGTCAATTCCGTAAACAGTCAATGACAGACGAGAAACATTACAGTTGCAGAATGCGGGACAGAGTGCTGGATTCTGTCGTGGCGGAGTTACAGTCGAGAAACATTACAGTTACAGAATGCAGGACAGCGTCCTGGATTCTGTGGAGTCGGAGGTACAGAACAGAAAAAGTACAGATGACAAGAAGCAATATACGTCTGTGTTCTGCAAAGTGGAATATAGTCTGTTCGCTTTGGAAACTAAGCTAGTTTTGGGGCTATTTAGGGCGCGCGAGGGGGTATTAGGGGATTTAGCCGTATATACCCGCCTCGCCCCAAAACGGCTTCAAATCCCTCCCATCCTTCTCTCCTCCTGTCCCCTCAGAATCCCCTTCGCAGTCCGCGCTACCTCCGCCGCACTCCTAAACCCAGTCACCACCGGAGCTCCCACTCCCTCCCGCGGCACCTCCTCCTCCACCTTCTTCATCTCCTTACGCCTCTTCTTCAGACGGCTCTTCCCATCCCCAACCCCACCACCCTTTGTCTTCGGTGTCACAGGAGACCCCTTCTGCACCGCCACCCTTCCCACACTTCCCTTCTCCGTCTTTCCCTCCACACCTCCTTTCACCGTCTCCTCTTCCACCAATCTTTGCCTCTTGCACAGCCACTAGTAGTGGCAGAATGAAGGGCAGCGTCCTGGATTCCCTCGAGAGAATCATACGGAAGAGAAACATTATAGTGGCGAAATGCAGGTCAGTGTCCTCGAGAGGGAATTAACAGGAAAAAAAACCTAAACCGTGTGTCTAAAATGGTATTGTAATATTTCATAACTTGGATAACGTGTCCCAAAAGCGCAGAATCGATATGGATACAACATACTCAACTTGTGTCTCCTTGTTTGAAGGCAACTTGTCATAAATTATGTAAACAAAGAGTTTTGTAGATATAAAAAATTATGACATCAAGAAAAAATAAGTTCCAGAATAGCATAAATTATGTTTCAACACTTTCGTTCCAGAAATATGATTCAGGCTTTTAGTTGCTGTTTCTACTGGGGTATAAGTATAGAAGGAAAATACCCTCTTATATTTGCAAGAACCGTACGGATAGAAAGCAAATCAACAGCTAGTTGAATCAAAAGAAAGATTATAAAGAAAACCGAAATGAATTTTGAAGGTTAGACTGTGAACAACAGAGGGAGGGCTGGACAAAAATTGTACTACTCGGATAAAGCAAGAGTATATGAAGCTTTTGAGGCTCTCCATTTTGGCGGAGATGCTGTGATCAAGTTCGCAGTTGCTTACGGAGCAGATGAGGAAGGTCAGGAGAATGGTGGTCAAAAGCTTCATGAATCTTTCGAAAATATGCGGGATATGAAGCTTGAGGATGGCACCGTCCGAATTCCTGTTGTATGGGATACAGGAGAACATTTTACGATTAGATATGTGGTTATGCAACAGTTTCATGCGACAGTGTAAGAGCATTTGTATCGGTCAAACAACAATTTGCCAACAACAACTGTTCTCAAAGTTGCCATGCAAGTGTTTGTAAATATTGCAAAATTGCACGCCCAAGATTTCTATCATGGATCCATTGATGAGAAACATATTATGAGTGATCTATCGGATCACGGAGGATCTTTAAATCTGTACCTCGTTGATTTTACGGATTCGGATGTAGTAACAAATGTTGGGAGGATGAAAGATATTCTGCGATGGATAGAAATGATTATTAGGTTGTTGGGCAACACTTCCGAGCAGCACAATAACTGCTTCCGAAGTAATCCGTCCACAGGAGCGATGCCGACGAATAATCAGAGAAACTATATGTCCAACCTTTTGTTGAACGCTCTGGAAGCCAGAGAGGATGTGAGTGAAGGAGCTAGAAGAAACTTGCAGACAGTTCTGAATATAGTTTCATCGCACAATATGGATGAGTCCGACTTGAATTACAACCATATTTTAGAGTTGCTTTCGACTGCGATCGAAAGCCAGATTGACTTTAGTTGGCACATAGGATGGGGACAACCGGGTGAGCCCCCAACAAATTGAGATTTTCGATGAGAAACAACTGAAAATATAAAGCAGTTACTAAATCTAGAAATTGAAGAAAAATGAAAATAAAGGAAATAGAAACGTACAAAAACTGAATACTACTACACTAGATCCATATTTTTCAGAGAACATATCAGAGAAAACGGCAGCCGATTAAAAAGACCGTGCTTCATCACGAATTGAACCTATTTGTGAAAACCACGGTTCATACCACACCATTGGTAGTAGAGAAATTATCAATTAAGAACCCTTCACATGTATAACAATTCTAAAATTGCGCAAGTTGATTTGAGAAAAAAGGAGAAAGTAATAATTAATGAAACAAGGAGAACAAATTTTTACCAATGATCGATAAGAGTCGAAGACATAAATTGCATGTACATCTCAAGGGTGTCGTAAAGAATATGTAAAAGACCTGCACAGGTGTGGTCATATACTTACTTCATATAGATTGAAAACAAATTTCAGATAGAAAGCAAACCCACATTAATAATACGTTGCAAACGTATACACTACATACCATGCAAGAAACAAGGACATGTGCGCATGTAACACATATGAAGACGTGTCCAAAATAACACACACTACACGTTTACATGGTGTACACGTGGGAAATATTAAGAGGATTTAGGGGATTTAGGCTTAAGTTGCGGTTGAGGGTGTGCGGCGTCGCGCAGAATAAAGGACCGGGGGGGGAGAGAGAGATGGCTTAAGGACTAGAGAGTCCTCGGAAAGGGACAGGGAGAGGGGAGGAGAGGGAGGGGGGCGGTAGAAGGGAGGGAGACAACGATGGGCAGAGCGCTTTCGTCTTTACCACTCTTCAGTGCCTTGGGTTGAGAGGATGGGGAAGAGCAGATGGAGACGGAAGCGAGTCCGGAGCTCCTTAAGTAGACCTACTCCCGTCCCCTCGGGGCGCTGAGCTTTTACTTCTATCCCGCAGGCGGGAACCTACACATCTAAGATATCTAATCGCAACGTTGCTACTCGTCATTACAACAATACGTTGCAACAAGGCCTTGCTACGTTGCAGTGACAGCACGACGTTGCAACAAAGCGTTACAACGTGACAGTAACAAGATGTTACAGCAAGTTGTCACGGCGATGTCCTGTAAACACTGACAGCATGTCGTGCAAGCGCATCCTTCAAGGCCTCTCGGGTCGCGTGGCCCGTTTTTGATTTTCACCAAATTCGCGCCAAAACGTCTTGTAGATTTGAATCCGACGATTTCGCGGCAGTCGAGTGTTGGCCCTGTGGCGGTTCCGTCCTCCTACGTGGCCACGGAGGCTACGTCGGCGTTCCCCAAATTCTGCAGACTTTAAGGAATATGGTATGGCGCTGATGGCCTGGCGGCGGACACTATCCCCTTGTGAGAACAGCAGGGTGCGTGGCCATTTCCCTCGTATGCCATGATGTGGCAGCTGGCATTCGATCCATTCTTCGAACCGGTGCCAATATTGCTTTTATCCTTGCGTGGAACCGACATTTCACCAGTCCATCCAAGTCAGGGGGCTCTCTGACGGCTTTCTCAAGATACTTCGCCCGGTCGCGGTAGCTCACATAGTTCAGCGCAGCACAGAGGTGTTTTCCAGTGTATCCTCGCTATGCCAACATTCAGAACAGGAAGCTGACCTTGGTCTTCCACGTACGTTCATCGCTGGTGTTTCGGAGGTAGCGGATCATCTCTCCTTTCACAACTCCAGTGAACGTGTGCGTGGGGTGGTTAGACTTGCCATGGAGGTACAGGAACTTGGAGATAGGCTTGGTGTAGACCTGTAGGTCCACGATGTTGTGGAACATGAACCTCCGTTCCTTGTAGATTTCCAGATCCAGGTAGACTGCTTTTCTGTCGCTGATTTCCCATGCGAGGCGTAAGTTAGAAAAGGTGTTCAGCTTCTCCATGAGTTGTTCGGCAGCCAATCTGGTTCGAAGTATCACGAATCCGTCCTCAATGTAACGGCGGTTCATAATGACACTCCTGACAAGTTCTTTGAAGATCCTTCGGAACTTATAGAACAGATAGAGGTTGGCAAAGGCAGGGGCTACTGCTGTCCTTGTTGCGGTTCCAATAAGCTGTCTATGTACCCCTTCTCCATCAGAGACGTAGTTGTTTGCCATGCTGAACTGAAACACTCGACACTAAAAGCCGTTGTCAACCATGAATATTTCGGGTAGTTCACGGATTAACACTCGTATGGCGTCTTTGATGTCGATGGTGGGGTAGCACCTTTCCACGTCATACGTCAGGAAGACAGAGTCCGAGGGAAGGCGCATCTGTTCCAGTTGTCGTACCATCTGCCAGCTATTCACCGTAATTGCCGGTATACTAAGCACCTTTCTGTTGAGGATGGTACTTAGTTGCCTTGATAACTCTCCCGTGATAAATGAATGGGAGGCGGTGATAGGTCTGGACCTGACGGTCGGCTTGTGGGATTAGGGGGATTTAGGGGATTAGGGGGTTCTATTGACTATAGTATAGGACTTAGGGATTTTTGTGTCTAAGGGAAGTGGGAGTTTTTGGGGATTTAGGTCTAAGGATTTAGAGAGGCGGAGAGGATTTTGGGGTTTGGGGTGGTGAGTTGAGGGGCTGTAAGAAGTGCGGACTTGGCGGATTTAGCGGGTTAAGGGAAGTTTCTGTACGGAGGTTTCTGTAGGTTTAGGGGATTTAACGGACTCAGCAGACTTGGTGGGTTTAGTGGACTCAACAGGTTCAGAGGACTCGGAGGACTCAGTGGGTTCAGAGGATTAAGTGGGCTCAGAGGACTCAAGGGGTTTTGGAGGACTTAGTAGGTTTGGAGGACTTGGTGGATTTAGGGCATTCAACGGGTTCAGAGGACTCAACGGGTTGAGAGGACTCAACGGGTTCAGAGGACTCAACGGGTTTGGTGGGCTCTCTGGATTTGGTGGACTCAGTGGGTTTGGAGGACTCAGTGGGTCTGGAGGACTCAATGGGTTTTTGGAGGACTCAGTGGGTTTGGAGGACTCAGTGGGTTTGGAGGGGTTTAAGGAATAGTAGCTTAACAGTAGTTGAGGTCCTTCTTTTTATGAGTTCTTATCGATTGTAGTATCGAAGGGAAGATAATAAAGCTTCGGTGTGCAGTTTCACTGCAACTTATTCTCATGGAATCGGTAGTATGGTGGTGTAGCGTAGCTTTATGACGTATCACAATATAAGGGAGAATTTGCGAGAAATAATTTAGTCAGCGGGGGGATTAGGGTCGTCCAAATGTCCGGAGAGTGCGACACCAGTCCGTAGCCAAAATGCAGGACGGCGTCCTGCATTTTGGCACGAAAGCTTTAGGTAGAGAAAATGTTCGGAGTTGAGTCGGAAAAGGCTGTAGAAAATGGTTAGTAATATATATACTTGTCGCAGAACGTCACTGCCATCCAAAATGCGTAGCGCGGGGCTACATTCTGGCCCGATTTCTTTGAGCATGGGGACGCCGTCTTGCATTCTGGCAAGAACGCTTTGGGCAAAGGAAAAGTTTGAATGGAATTTGTAAATTCGGGAGAAAAGGATGGAAATAATTTTTCGAGCGCAGGGGTGCGCTCGACTCGACACGTTTCGCAGTGCGTGTCTGCAATCCAAAATGTGGGACGCCGTCCGGCATTCTGGCACGAAGGCTTTGGGCGTAGCAAATATGCGTAGGGATGCTGTAAAATATGAGAAAATGTTAGGAGAAATAATATAGCGAATGTGTGCATATGTCGCATTATGCAACAACGTAGTATACGACATCACATACGACATCAGTCAGTATTGCAGTGCGCAAAGGCATTCTGCATTACGGCAAGATTCTAGTCAAAGCTGTTGGTTCCGGGTATTATAATTACAGTTCGGATTGCATGCGTTATAGTCTTCAAGAGCGAAACAAAGGTTGGAAATTCGAAAGGTGTGGTGGATATACGGTCTTATTCTGGATCATCACTACGTAGGAAATATGGGACGACCTCCTTCTTTCTCGCTTGGCAATATATATTTCTACCAGTTGTAATGGGGGGGGGGCATATTTCAAAGACACCATAACCATAAAATGAAGCTAATTCCTGCCTCTTTTCTGTCAGTTCTGGGCGGTTCCTTTCAATTCTAGCATAGTGGATGGTCGGAAGTTGGGCAAAATTGGAAAATAATTATTTCAGAAGCAGCCAAAACTCTATATATAATTTACGGAGGAAGGAATGGTTGTTTACATTTTGCAGTTCGTAAATGCAACGATGAGCACAAAGCTTCAAGCTTTGTTCCATTCTGATCGAACTGTATTGAAACTCTAGCACCAAATAAATATCCGAATATTTGGGTGCGGTAGCATTTTCGGAAATATTTTATGGACGTGGAACATGAGGTTAATTGGTTTCACTGCGCGGCTTGAACTAAACGCAACATGCAGAACGCTGTTCTGTTTTTGGCACAGGTGTTTGTAAAATTATGGGGCAGTATAAAATTCCAGAACGTGGGTGGTCCCATTATGAAATTGGGGCAAGAAGATATCAGCGACATAGGATGCGCGGTAAATCAGTTTCAATATGCGACTTCATGTGAACGGTGAGGCACATTCGGGCAGTAATTTAATGAAGAAATGATAAACAAAAAAATATCAGAACACCAATATCCTTGTTCAGTTTATGAAACGGCGGCATGTAACACGTTAGCTTGTTGTTTGCTTAGTAGCACGTGTAGAATACTCGTGTGTTAGACCTCTCTGTCATACTAGGCATTGCAAGCGGACGATTGATGTAGAGAATTGAAGGGAAGGTTTGGGCAAGGCCGTATAACCTATAAGTTATTGAGCAGTTTTTGACACGCGCATAATGCAGGCTTACAGTGTGGGAGCGGTAAAAGTAGCAACGCGCATTCCGACGGCGCAAATTCGGATCGTATAATCTCTTTTTTTAACTCTGCCACGCAACATCAATGGCAACTAATTGGTGTTCCGCGGAGGAGTGCCTAGGTAACGGTATATGAATCCGAAAAGGATGCATGGATGTTGCACAAAGGATGTTACAAAACGGATGCCCAGCATTAATCGATATAATAATATTATAAAATTGTCATAATGCGTCAATGTATTCTCTTAATGACACCAGCTAGGGTTTTTTTAAAGTAAACTACTCGCTACATGATCCGAATAGAGTCGGAACACTGGGAAGAGAACTTTTAGGGCTCTACTTACCTTCCTCTCAACCTCAACACCGATCGCCGTGGCTACAATTCATCCATATCGAAAGTCAACCATGGCGAACAATGGTCTTCCGCTCCGAATTGTAGTTGACTACACTCAGGTCACGGGCCAGGTGATGTATCGGAATCTTCCGGTTGCGGACAGGACGCTTGGATCTTGGTTAGCACCGCTTTATCTCCGACCATCTGGGCAGGAAAGGGTCCTGTGGAACTTCATTCATCTCTTTCTCGCGTTTATTCACATCAAGGGACCCTTTCTCGATCAGGAGTCGTTTAATCTGCTGACGGCTCTCTGTGGGCGACTCTGTCAACCTGTATGTACCGAGGTGGGTTATGAGTTTATATTCTTCTTTTATCATTTCGCTGTTGGCCGTTTCGGACATTTGCCGGAGGAAAGCACCTACGCCGCAGAAGTTCGGGGATACATTGCTCGTATGGAAACGCATCCAAATGAACGCATAGAGTTCGCTTATGACCAGAATCGCACCGACGTTCCGTTTCCTTTTTACGTTCGTTACGTTGTTATGCAGTGAGAGAAACGAGAAGTGTGTGCCGTCAAATTCTTATCACATTGACACGATGCCCGTAGTTATACAGGTTTCGATTGAGGTGTTTCTTGCTCAGACCCAAGGTAGCTTTAGAAATACATCCATATGTGTAAACGTTTGAAATTTGTTCCAAATTTATTTGTCTGGTTGTAGGCGGGAAAACGTACGGCAGAAGGCAGTCTGAGGACGTCATTTTACGTTATAAATATGATAGAATACAACACCTGTGCTAAAACCGCGACATGGCTCGCCACAATTGGCAGAATGCAGGAAACCTTCCTCGACCTCGCTCTCTTCCGGCCATGAACGACCGGGAGATGCACGCCGTTTTTGCATCTACTGGGGGGCACTGTGACAGAATTCCGAACGATATCCTGCATTTGCGAGTTTCTATTTGGGTTTCCAGAAATCCAAACGCCATCCTGCATTTTGCATATTGCAGAAAAAAACAGTTCCATGAAACCGCAGTAAGTCGGGCCTTTGTTACATCAATGCAGTAATCTGGATTGGGAGTGCCAGAATGCAGGACACTGTCCTGCATTTTGCACAAGTCTCATCTGGGTTCGGTAAATTGACATTGAAGACTAAGATTGTCAAGATGTAGAAGCGTGTTCCGGAATATGCGCATTCTTTACAGTGTAAGCAATGTTTGCAACGTGTACAGTGGGTAATCTTATATGTGGCGGACGTGTACACTTGTATACGTGTCGGATCCAGTATGTTAGACGCTTTGAGCCGGGAATCGTCTTCCAAAGGCGTCAAATCATTCTTGCACATCTCACGACACAGTTTCATAATATCGCTATATGTCTGGTCTTTGAAATATCACTTTAAATTGGGAGAGCCAGAATGCGGGACACTGTCCTGCATTTTGCGCAATGCTCGATTCAGTTCCAGAATACGGAAATTAGTCGCGGCTGTTGAGCCATAAAGAAGAGATAGTGCCCAATTCCACCCTGCGGCATATTGTTCCAGGACTATGGTACTCATTTGGGTTGCGTAAATTGAACAATGAAGATTGAGAATGTTAAAATGCGGGACGGTGTTCCGGATTTTTCGCGTCTACTGTTTACAGTGTAAGCAATGATTGCAACGTGTACAGTGGGTAAGTTTTCTTAGTGGCAGCCGTGTACACTTGTGTACGTGGCGGTTCGAGTTGGTTGGACGCTTTGACCCCCGGAATCGTCCTGGAAAAGTGTCAAGTTATTCCTCTAAAGTGATTATGTGGTCGACCGAAAGCCAAGCGAAATCCGTTGGCGTAGCACAGTTGGTAATGGCCATGCTGGCTGTGCTGCCCCGCCGGAAATCGTGGTTCGAACCCCATCATGCGCACTGTGCTGCCTGTCTTGGCCACACATGCTGCGCAGTGCGCATGGCGGGGTTTGATATCATGCACACTGAATCTCAGGGCTCTCGGGCTCCATGGACGCTGTGCACGATCTTTTCCCGGCCGCCACTTTTGTCGTTTACATTCTCGGAATTTGCACCAGTCCTTTACTTTTGTAGAAGGCATGACGTAAGAAAGGTCCATGCCATGCCATGGGACGACGGAGGTACTACGAATCTCCAGAGGCAATCACCGATCCGCTGTGCAAGTATCGGTGAGGCAAGAAAGCAATGCGTTTCCACTTGATCATAATTAAGTGCAGAGTTTACTAGTGACTAGGCGCTCGCAGCGGTCTAAACTAAGGAAAGCTGTTTGTTGAAGGCGTTGGTTGGCGTTGTCGTAATACCGGTGCCAAACGTTCCAATGAAATGTAATATGTAAAGCTTAGGAAAGAATATTTTACAATGTGTACGTTAACTAGAGTTGGTACGAAATGTAGATCGCAGGTAACTTTGCAATTGTGTGATTGACTTGAAGCATTACACATTGAGCACCTTGGGATACGGAGCTGAGTTTAGATTATACGTGAGGACGACGACGACGGGTCGATGTGCTGCAATGAAGTGTTGAGGTGAGAGATGACGCGTTCATCGCAACTGTCGACATAGGTTTCGTGTTAGTAACCGGAATGAGATGCCAAGGTGAGGGATGTCGCGTGTACTGCAAGCGCAAGAATGAGCTGCGTGTGATTAGCTGGAATGAGGTGTTAATGGAGGGATGTCACGTTCACCGCAAGTGTAAGAATAAGTTGCGTGTGATTAGCTGGAATGAGGTGTGAAGGTGAGGGATAGCGCGTTCACGGCAACTGCAAGATTGAGTTGCGTGTTATTAGCTGGAATGAGGTGTCAAGGTGAGGGATTGCGCGTTCACGGCAACTGCAAGAATGAGTTGCGTGTGTGTAGCCGGGCCGAGGTGTCAAGGTGAGGGATTGCGCGTTCACGGCAAGTGTAAGAATGAGTTGCATTTGATTAGTTGGAATAGGGTGTATGGTTGGGGATCACGCCGTGACCTCCACTGTAAACATGCGTTGCGTTTATTTATTAAATGGTGCTGAATTTGCGCTTTCAGCCGTGAGTAACATACAGCGGATTTTGGCCTTCTCAATGGTGGTTACACTGCAGTCTTATAAGCAAGATTTAGTTTACTGAAATTCTCTCAAAGATGAACTGAATAGTTGATATGGCCTCCTCATCTGGGTTGTGCGTTCATAAGGATGCACCGTTATGCTTCCACCGTGGGTGAACATTGTATGTTATCGAACCTAGGATCGGTTCAGTGTAAATGGAAAGCGCCGGCGGAGAAGCAAATGTTGCGAACTAGGAGCAATAACGCTATCCATATGGCATGATTCCGACGTATCGTTAATGACAGTTGTTACGAAAGTGTGCGAAGGGAAGTGCTGTCTGTATTAAACAGGCCTATTAAAGAAGCTTGGA